>NXFB01001429.1:0-15249 GCA_002525835.2 Ipomoea batatas
ATATATAAATATATATATTAACAACATGCTACTACGAATAGTGAATTACTGTTCGTAATAACAATTTGGGGCTGCAAACAGTAGCACCTTGTTGTTGTTCTCAGTCCCAATTTGATATTGTAAATAATAGCTCTTTGCTTGCAGTCCTAAACTGTTGCAACATCTGGTATATTCAATGGTTGCAACAACCCTAGGTAGGCTACATTCTCTTTTTTGCATCTTTGGCAAATGTCACAACTTCTGACCAATTCCTTAACCTCTTTCATCAATCCTTTCCAGTAAAACAGAGATTTTAGCCTTTGATAGGTCCCAATTTGCCCAGAGTGGCCTACAATGGCAGATTCATGCAGCTTTTCAATCAATTTGCCTAGAGTGGCTCCCAATGGAAAGGTTGGGATCAGCAGTATGACTTACTAGTGCAGCAATTAGACTGTCAGTTGCTCACTTATCACCATCATAGCTCTTGATTATTTCTTCTATCCACTGTGGATGCACAACAGTGATGTAGTGACTAACTACCTCAATTTCCATATCCCTTCTGGATAGGGCATTAGCAGCTACATTATCAATACCCTTCTTATACTGAATAGTATAGTCCAGCCCCAATAGTTTGGTCAGGCCTTTTTGTTGCAAAGTAGTGGTGACCTTCTGCTCCCACAAGAACTGTAGACTATGATGGTCAGTTTTGATAGTGAAATGCCTCCCCAAGAGGTAAGGTTTTGATGTGTATAATTGTGAGTGTAAAAGAGGGTGTAAAATGTCGTTCCACTGAGGATTGGGGTTATGGCACGTATTATGCGAATTAATAAATACTAGGCACTATAGCAGTTGAATCAAATAGAATCCAAGTAAATGATAACTGAATAGGGAAATTAAAAGGAATAAATTGAATGATAAAGGTATGGGTCAGATTAGGGGTATTGCAACCTTGGTGTTCTAACGACTTAGAATTATGGAAAGGAGGATTAACCTAGGGGTTTATGGGCAATGCACACAAGAATTCAATTCAGCTACTTTCGTAACCAAGAAACAGAATTAGGCTAGGATTGCCCCACTTTCGTGATTCATCAATCATAGTCTTAGCATTGTAAGCCCCCAAATTACACCTATTCTCATAGTAGGAAAGATTAGGTTGAAATTGGTAAGGCTCGAGGTATTCACCCAACTTTCGTTGTAATGAATCCCTCTCCTAAACTAGCAATTAATTGTAGCCACCAATTAATAACAAGTAGAAGATAATCCCCAATTCAATATAAACCCTAGGTTAATGATTCAATCCCTTTATGCAATAATTACAAATTGAACATCAAGACTAGCAATAGATCCCTAATCTAAACCCATAAACGAACTACTCACTCATGATTAAAGCAAACAAAACAAAGTAGGAATTAAATATTGAAATCATAGCAGCGAATCTAAAGAATAAAAGAGAAAACTTTACTAACAATCTTGAAGAGTAATTCCAATCCAAAACACGATTCCAAGCTTGCAAACGAATTGAAGTATGTAAAGCTGCGCTATTCTATGCTATGAAAAACTCTAAATGGAAGGAAAATTGTACTGAACTAAACTAGGGCTCGGAATGCCCAAAAAGACAGCAAAACGCGATGTTAAATACTGGACAGCAGCAGGGTCACGGGCACCCTCACAGGCCGGAATCGGGGCCGTGAGGTGCCGTGACTGGCTGCTGTCCGTGATGGGGCTCACGGCCGTGAGGCGGCCTCTTGGTTTGCCTTCTGACTCCTTTCGTGCTCCGTTGCTCCTTTCTGACCTTGGGTAGATTCCTATGCTTCGAAAACTCGTCCAAGATGACTGAAAATCCTTCCTTTGCTCCTCGTTCGTGAATAAACTAAGATTAATCAAATGTAACACACAAACGAGTCTCAAATTCATCAAGATAAAGGAGATAAGCAACAAAACTAACTAAGTTATGGGGTAAATAATAGTATAAAATCATATGTATCAACTCCTCCACACTAGAACTTTTGCTTGTCCTCAAGCAATTACCAAGGACAATTCACCTTCCAAACATTGCAACTGATCACACTTCCTCCCTGCACAACTAACATACCACCAACCAACTCATACAACCTAACCTGCTTCAAGAATCATCTCAGAATCACAAGTGAGTTCCCCTCTCAGGACAATAACCGGGCACCAAAATTAAGATAGATTAAGACCCTGTATGCACATATACTCAGTTGAGATTATGCAAGACTTGGCTTAAGATGAGATCCCATAGACTTGCCCTTCATACTCCCATAGATAAACTCTAAAATCGTATGCTAAGATCAAATAGGTCTTTATTTGGCTTGTAATAGGGCTAAGGGTGAGTGGCTAAACAAAGAAAGGGTATGAAAAAATGAACAATGGAGAAAGAATTTCACACCTATTCACAACTAAATCTAGAGGAAATACTGCAAGTATGGACAGTAGAGCAAAACACAATTTACACATAAGAGTATTCTAAACTAGTGGGGGTTGGACACAATTATTCTCGCAATATGACTTGCACTTTTATTCATCATTCTTTTTCTTTTCTTTCACAACATTTTCTTCACTTTCAACTTCTTTTTTCAAAAAACTTTTTCTTTTCTTTCAATCTCTTTTTTTTTTCCTTTTCAACCAACCAACTTTCTTTCCTTCAATTCAAACCAACCAATCAATTCCTTTCTCCACACCCCCACACTAGAACAAAGATGGCAGAAATAACTCTAACAAAAATAAGCTCCAAAAAGAAATCTCATCTAAATTAAAGAACAAATGCTACATTTTATCTAAGGGTGGATGAAAATGTATAGCTAAAGGCTAAGGGTTAAATGATAGGGTTGAACAAGAAAAACAATGACAAAGAATGGGATAAGTGTTTTGCACTTATTAAACAAAAACAAGGCTCAAAGGGGACAACTAGGGAAAACAATTACAATAAGGGTAGGTTTAAAGGCTTGGGCTAACAACAATGGCCTAAATCACTTCAAAGCATGCAAATTTTAGGCTTCACTATGAGAGCACTGAGACAAACTATGACAAGACAAATATCACCGGAATCCCACATAAGCCTTCACTAGCAATGCATAACACACAAGGGAAACATTTAGGTTAGAGGTTAACCCAACTATTAGCAAGAGACTGAATTAAACACAAGCTCAACCTTTAATCATTCATGATAAGCTAGGCTGCACAAGTACCACCAAATCAAATCACCAACCAGTAGAAAGGAAAGTGGTCACAGCCCCAACACAAGGAAAACAAACTACCCTAAGCTGCAAATTGAGTTCTTCAAGCAAATTTCATCAGAAATAGCACCCCCCCCACACACACACTTAAACAGGACATCGTCCCTAATGGACAACCAAAGCCCTACTAACTAAAGCAATAAAAATAAACCGAACTCGAAAACAGGAAAACAAGCAGTAAAAACAGAATATGATAATCCAAATTAAGCATTATACAATTCATTGAAACAACTAGAAATAAAAACAATAAAAGAGAATAGAAATAAAAGAGCAGAGTTCAGAAGTTTCTCCAGGCATATCATCCCATGAAGGAGGGATCAAACGGTGGGAATTGAGGGCTCCCCGGAGGTGGTTAATGCCCTCGCATCCACTCATAATAGGCACGGGCCTCATCGCGGCTCTGAGCATTGGCCGCCTCCATGGTATCCATCCTGTTATAGATCTGGTCGACCTTCATATTCATGGTCGTCAGCTAAGCAAGCACCTGTTGCTGAAAGTCTCCAGAAGACGAACCCTCGCCCGCCCCAGCATGGGCGGGACCAGCAACATCCGGATGGGCATCATAGGCCTCCTCCTCCATCCTCACATCTGTCGCAGCCGTAGTGCGGGCCCTCTTGGCCCCAATCTTGTCACGCATCCTCTCAACAGCCTCAGCTGTCAGAAGCTGCATGCCCGGAGACTTGGGCTCAACCAAAATAATCCGCTGAGTAGCTCGGAGAAGGCGAGTGAGGTAGGGACCCAATACAAAGCCACTCCCTATGGTTGATACTGGTTCTTGAAGTGGTTCCAGATCACCACCCCCATATGAAGTCGCACACGTTTGATTATGCCATAGAGATAAAACATGTCAGCGTGGTTGATAGAGCTAGTGACATCATATCGCCCACAAACAGAGTGGCTGAGCAAATACTATATAAACTTATGCTCCTTTTTTATGAATGAAGCAGAGCGGCTGTAACACCCCGCATTTTCCTATTATTATTATTTTAAATATAAATATTTAAAATGAGGGGTTATTTTCTTATTAAAATAATTATAAGTATAAATTATTTTCGCATGGGCTTGGAATAATGTATTTTGGACTACCTATTATTATTATACTAGGATACTAAATATTCTTAGCCCGATATGCCTATGTGGGTACATATATGTATATATAGATCTTTTATTATGGGCTATAAGTGAGCCATTCTTATAAGTTATTATTTTATTTAAAATACTATAGCCCATAGTTATGAATTGTATTCTAATTTATAGACTAAGATTATTCTTGAGCCCATATGAATTATGTTTCTTAAGGATTATATTAAGCCATGAGTTTGTATATACACACATCCTATAGACTATGGATCAATGACCCAACCAATCTTAGCCTTACCATATATAATCCATACTATATTATTTTGTTAATAAGCTATGGACCCAATGCATTACACTAAGTTCTATAATTATATAATGATCCAACCCATTCCTAGTCTTAAACCAAAGTTGATCCAACAACCTAATGTAGCCCACTCTAATTTGTGACTTAGCCCAAAAATAGAAGCTTCCCAAAAAGGAAACCTAAAGTTCAGCAGCCAAAACACGCTACTGCATTGCATTCCCTTTCCCCGTTTCTGCCTCTCTCATATCGTTCTTGGCTTCACGACGTACGGGAGCTCCAACCCGGTAGCAGCTTCGACGAAAGAGGGTCCTCCGGCCAACAACTACGCACGATCTCGGCAGCCTGCAACCAAGGAGATCTCCGGTAGCAACGGTCCACCCCGTCACCTTATCTTCCCCCCCTTCATCGACTCAAGCCGAACATCCCCTGTTTCCCGTCGTCAAACGCAACAGCAGTGGAGGTCGCGAGCTCGTCGGCGGCGACATGCAGTTCCCCCAGCTTTCCCCTTCCTCATTGTCCTCGTCGTTGACAATGGTGGGGCGCAGCGGCAGCGGTAGGAGGTAACGGCGCTTCTTTCTCCCTTCCGTGCTCGTTGACGAGGAGCGGTGGCGGCGGCGGGACTCGACCAGGGTGCTCTCCCCCTTTGTTTTCCGACGCACAAAACAGAGCAGTGGCGAAGGTGGTGATCGGCGAGTTCGTCGGTAGCGGACCGATGCGGCGGTGTTCTCTCCTCCCGGCCGAACCAGCAGCGAACAAGCAGTAGCGGGCTTCTTCTCCGTTTTGCTTGCGGAGACACACGGCGGAGCACATTAGCGGTGGTTGCCTCTCCGCAAGGTGGTAACGGAGCTTCTGGGCGGCAGCTTCTTCGCCGTTCGTGGTGACCGGGAGAGTGTGCGAAGGATGATAGGCAGTGGTGGTGAAGCTGATTACAAAGGGACGCTGCGGTCTGGTGGTGGAGTGCTTGGTTGGCGAGTTGGAGGGCATAGGTTCGATTCTCAGTCTAGGCAGTTTAAGGTAATATTTTGGTTTAATGTTAAGTTATAGTTGGTAATAGTTATAATGTTATAGCCTAAGTTTGGATTAGTATTATTAGTCATACCCTTGTTTTTAGCATTAACTAGTAATTAGATTAAGTATAATTCATATGGTCATATTATATTAGTCTTGAACATGGATTATAGGATTTTTATAGGTTATATTGGACCGATTAGGAATATTAGTATCGTTGTTATTAATAGCTAGTGACGGTGTTAGATTACGTTATGATTCTTCAGGTTCACAATTATGAACTAGCTTATGGGATGAGCTTTGAGTTTGGTGTTGCTTTGGACCTAGCTTATGAGTAAAGTTAATACGCTTTTTGGATTTAATACGCTTCAAAGGTAACCACTATGTCCATCAAAATCTATTTTCTACACTCCTAATCTATATGATGTTCTTGGTGTTGGAAATCCTGAAAATTCTTTGTGTTTAGCCCTATTTTGTTGGATCTATTTGTTGGATTTCATCTTGATCTTTTGCCTAGTGTTGTATGATCATTGATGGTTTGGATTTCCATGTTTTTGGCCTCTAATTGGATGAAATGTTGGTGTATTTGGTCTAATTTTACTCTCTGGAAACAATTTATTCGTGTCTGCTTTGCATTCTGGAATCTGGGATTGGAAGTTGACCTTGCGGAGGTCCTCGGCGGCACAATGTAATCCGCCGGGGAGTTCCGCAAGGCCAGGACGACTGTGGTTGACGGGGAGAGGTGGTCCGCCGAGGGATTCCGTTCCCTTCGTGCGGAGGTGATCAACGGAGGTCTGTGCTCCGCCTGAGTGTTCCGCATGGCTCCTGGGAAATCGTTTCCAGTGAGCTGTTCTCTGTTATTGTTGTCTGTTGTTTCCCCTTTGTTCCTGATTATTGTTGGATTGTTTTGTTGGGTATTTTACCATGTCTTTGGAGTATTTATTCATGCCATTGTTGGGTATTTATACCATATCTTGGAGTATTTATTCATGTCCTTAGTTTCCCTTTTTGTACTCTTGGTCTATTGATTCTTTGGAATTCATTACCTGGGAGTTTGTTTGTGTTCATAGTTGAGATGAACACTTTGTTTGGTTGTTTTGGGATGATGTTGGAGTATGAGTATGTGGTGGTGGTTGTTGGTATCGTTGGAGCTTGTTGGGTGAACTAATTGTGCTACTATTGTTTGTATTCGGGTTCATTACCACTGTGATTGAGTTCATTACCCCCGTGATTGGGTTGATTACCCCTGTGATTGGACTCCGGTCCCTGTGATTGGGTTCATTACCCCGTGATTGGGTTCATTACCCCTGTGATTGGACTTAGGTCCCTGTGATTGGACTTCGGTCCCTGTGATTGGGTTTTTACCCCTGCGTACCAGATTTCTGGATTCTGACTTGTAACTGTGGTTGGGTTAGTACGGTGATTGGTATGAGATTTGGAGGTTATTGTTGGGAGCTCGTTTTCGGTTCTTTGGTTTGTGAGTTCTTGTGTATTCGGTTGATATCTCGTTGTTTTTGGTTATGGTTGGTTGTTTCGTATGGTTGTTGTTCATTTGGTATCTTGGTCATGGATCGTTGTTGTCTTATGATTTCATTGTTGGATATTGGCTTTGTTTGGATGAGTCTTGGTTTATGATTCGTTCAGCTTATTGTTGTTGAGTATCCGTTTTGAACTATCGAACAGTTTGTTGGTGTTTATATTCTATATGGGTGTGTAAATCTATTTACAAACTTATATGTATATCTATACTTCCTTGCGGGTGTGAATGGTGGTTACTTAGCAGTCTTTTGCTAATGGTTCTTTGTGTGTTTTCCAGGTTTGCCTTAAAGTCTATGCGTGAGCGCGATAGAGATACACCCGTATGAGGAGGCTTAGATAGTGGTTATGTTTTTAGATTTATGCTTTGGCCTGTGAGCCATTTGAGACTTTATAAACTCTTGACTAGTGATTTGAATATTGTGGATCATGACTTGGGGATTTATTTCATTTTATATATGATAGCTTAGTTCGTTTCTTATGGTTAGCCTGTGCATCTAGGCTGTGTTTTATACCTAGATGTGGCATGACGCCCCTTAGGTTTTAAATTCGCTTCTGCTATGTTCTGTTGTTGGTTGAGATAGGCAGCTGTTGTGTTGAGTTTTTATCTATCTCAGCTTGTGTAAGGGTTGGGGTGTCACAGCGGCTGTGGGAGCTACTGAACTCCGAGGTACCATCCGTTATTTCTTCCCAAAATGCTTGGGTGTTTGGCATGTTGGCAACCCAATTGTCTCTCTCCTCCTCGGTGAGCTGCTGTATCGACCCGAAGCCCATTAGGTAACTGATTTCGTCCGGACTGAATCTAAACAATGTGTGGCCCACGTAGAATTGCATTCAGGGGCTGCAACTCAGCACATCAAACTTAGGGAGCTTAATGGTTGTCATGACCTCCACTAACACCGCGGGGGTAGGTATCCTCATTGAAGTCCATCAGTAAATACCTCCATTCCAGGAAAGCCACCATCTCCGCTACCTCATCACGGATGCCAAAGTGCTCCGCTACATCCAAAGAGAGGATGTACTGCTGGAAAACCCTGCGTTCTGAAAAGAACTTGAAATGATAAAAAAAAATTTGGGTTATGAGGGGTCTGGTCGGCGGTTGTTCAGCCGGAGCAGGTCTCTGTGCAACAGACTTCTTTCTTTGACGAGGAGGCATTTGCAAATAATCTCAAACAAGTATATCCACGGGGTGAGGGGTTAGGCAAATTGAAAACACAGTAAGGTGAATGGTGTGGAGTAGAATGCATGACTAAAAATAACAAAGAAATAAGTAAACTAAATATTTAAGTTTTCAGAGTATTCTGGTTTTTTTTTTGGAAGAATTTCTCAAAACCTAAGCTAGATTGTGGCTCAAACATTGCAAAATTGCTCAATAATCATTGCCAAACAGTTAACAAACTACTCCACAACCTAAAACTAACAACAAGTTCACCCAAAATCAACCTTCAACCAAGCAACAAATGGGTATTCAAAGTTTCACCCAAAATCTCAAGTATGAACACCATTGATGCACTAAGCAAGCTCTAGAAACATGAAATCAACAATAATAAGCCTAAGCATGCTCAATCTAACAATATTCACCCATTGAAGTAGAGATTCAAGCAAACCCATGAATATTAAGCCATAAATTCGAAAATCTTATGAGTAAAGTAATGAAATTGAAGACCAAACCTTGATTACGTGGAGAAGATGAAGATATTGAAGAGCAAAGTGCAAGAAATCACAAATCAATGGAGGCAAATATGGTGGAGAAGGGTTGAGGAAAGAGAGAATTTGAGAGAGAAAGTACTAGGGTTGGGATTTGGGGGTAAAATAAAAAAGTAAATCGCGGGATGGGTTTTAAACCCGCACCACGACACGGCCTGGGTCACGGCTGGGAGGGTAGCCGTGACCCAGAGGCCTCAAAAACTCTCTGCGTACTGGAATTTCTAGGGCATCATCACGGCCTGGGTCACGGCCGGGAGGTGGCCCGTGACCCAAAGGCCTCTAACACGCTGTTACACACTGGAAATTGGCGAAAGTCCTCACGGGCTGGGTCACGGTCGGGAGGTGGCCTGTGACCCAGAGCCCTGTATAGCCCTGTAGACACTGGAAATTTCTCGAACTCCTCACGGCTAGGGTCACGGCTGGGAGGTTGGCCGTGACCCAGAGCCCTCATTTGGCCTGTACGTACTAGAGTTCTAGGAAGATGTCACGGGCAGGGTCACGGCCGGGATGGTGGCCGTGACCTAGAGCCCTCTATTGCTCTGCACGTACTGGAAATTCACCCAACGCCTCACGGCCGCGAGCATGGCCGTGTGCCCGAGCCCTCCATCTGCAAAAATCCGTGTGTTCGCGCCAAAGCCCGGTTTCACATGCAAGTCAGTTTAAAATACTCCCAAAACACTTCTAAACCTATTCAAAGCATAAACACCTCAATTCCAACCATTCCCCATGCTCTCAAAAGTAAACTAATGCAAACCTCACACCAAAAACAACCCAATTATCACCCCGCAGACATAGAAAAACTTCTAACTCTACCTCGAACTAAAACAAAAATATAAAAATGCAGTAAAATAAAGTGCAAAAAGTAAAGGATAACATGGGGTGCCTCCCATGAAGCGCTAAGTTTACTATTGCTAGCTCGACTCAACCTCATGGTCATCAAGAGAAGATGGGAATAAAGAGATCCCAAACTACTTTAGCCACCTCCTCCTTCGATTCTGGAGTATTGAAATACTTCAACCTCTGACCATTGACCACAAATGGATCGCTAGTAGTGCCAACAATAGTAATCGCACCAGATGGAGATTGCTCAACCACCTTAAACAGTCCTGACCACCTAGACTTGAGCTTCCCAGGAAACAATTTCAAACGGGAATTATACAACAACACTTGGCATTCTTATAAGCATCCATTCTGAACTCCTCAAGCTCATTCAAGGACAACAACCGCTTCTCACGAGACAAACTCTCATCCAAATTCAGCTTTGAAACTGCCCAATACGCTTTGTGCTCATACTCAACCAATAAATGGCATGACTTCCAAAAGACAAGCTTGAACGGGGACACACCAATCGGAGTCTTGAATGCAGTCCTGAGAGCCCATAGTGCATCATCTAACTTCAGTGACCAATCCTTTCGGTTAGGACTCACCACTTTCTCCAGAATTGACTTGATTTCTCTATTTGCCAGCTCAACTTGCCCACAGGTTTGTGAGTGATATGGTGTAGACAACCTGTGGTAAATCTCATACTTAACAAAAAATTTCTCTAGCAACCTATTGTAAAAGTGAGTCCCATTATCAATGATAAAGGACCTTGGCATACCAAACCGGGAGAAAATATTCTTCTTCACAAACTTCACCACAGTCTTTGCATTATTCCTTGGAGTTGCGATTGCCTCCACCCACTTGGACACATAATCCACTGCCACCAGAATGTACTCATTACCGAAAGATGGAGAAAACGGACCCATGAAGTCCATCCCCCAGAAATTAAACAACTCAACCTCTAAAATTCCTCTCTGTGGCATCTCATGCCTCCTACCAACAGTGCCAATCCGTTGGCAACTATCACACCTGCTCACAAAGTCCTTAGCAGTAGAAAATAGAGTAGGCCAAAACAAATCTGACTGTAACACCTTCAAAGCAGTACGATCATCACTCATATGGCCCCTATAGGGTGAAGCATGACAATGATGTAAAACACTCTCAAACTTCTCCTCCAGAATGCGCCTCCTCACAATACCATCCGGACATCTCTTAAAAAGTAGTGGCTCATCCCAGAAATAATCTCGCACATCATGAACAAATCTCTTTTTCTTATTGCAATCAAAATTCTTGGGAATATAGCCACTTACCAGGTAATTCACTATGTTTGCAAACCATGGCACGGAGGCACTCATAGCAAGCAATGTCTCTCCTTTGAAGGAATCATCAATGGGCAACTCATCGTGCTTTCGACCCTCAAGCCTAGATAGATGATCAGCAACAACATTCTCTGTACCCTTCTTGTCTCTTATCTCCAAATCAAACTCTTGAAGCAGGAGAATCCATCGAATCAACCGTGGTTTAGCATCCTTTTTCTGAAACAAATATCTCAAAGCTGCATGGTCAGTATGAACAATTACCTTGCTCCCCATCAAGTAGGCTTTGAACTTGTCAATTGCAAACACCACTGCCAAAAGCTCCTTCTGAGTTGTTGCATAGTTCACCTGAGCTTCATCAAGCGTATGACTAGCATAATGAATCACAGGGTAACTCTTGTCTTTTTTCTGGCACAACACAACCCCAACTGCAAAGTCACCGGCATCACACATCAATTCAAAAGGCAAAGACCAATCAGGGGGCTGAATGTTGGGAGCATGGCAAAGAGCTTCTTTCAACTTTTCAATAGCAAGTAGACAAAAATCATCAAAAACAAAGGGAACATCTTTAGCAAGCAAATGAGTGAGAGGCTTAGCAAGCCCAAAGAAATATTTAATGAACCTCCTATAGAACCCAGCATGACCTAGAAAACTCCTCACTCCCTTCACAGAATTAGGGGGTGGTAACTTAGCAATTACTTCAACCATTACTGGGTCAACTTCAATTCCTCTTGTAGAAACCCTGTGCCTAAGAACAATGCCCTCTGAAGCCATAAAGTGACACTTCTCCCAGTTGAGCACAAGATTCACCTCCTCACATCTGCACAACAGTCTCTCGAGATTAGTGAGACATTCACCGAATGACTTCCCATAGACAGAAAAGTCATCCATGAACACCTCCATAATCTCCTCAACAAACTCTGAGAAAATGGCCATCATACACCTCTGAAATGTAGCTGGTGCGTTACACAAGCATCCGCTTGAAAGCATAGGTGCCATATTGACATGTGAACGTAGTCATCTCTTGATCATCATGATGGACAGAAATATGAAAATAACTTGAAAAAACATCTAGAAAACAGAAATATTCGTTGCAGGACATTCTTTCAGCAACTGGTCAATGAAAGGAAGGGGAAAATGGTCTTTCCTAGTAGACGTGTTTAACTTTCTATAGTCAATGCACATACGGTGCCCAGTGACAAGTCTAGTAGGAATCAACTCATTATTCTCATTCTTAACAACAGTAATACCACCCTTTTTCGGAACAACATGAATGGGACTAACCCACTTGCTATCCGAAATATGGTAAATAATATCATTATCAAGCAATTTGAAAATCTTCTTCTTAACAACATCTTTCAGATTGGGGTTTAGCCTCCTAAGGGCCTCCACTCTGGGCTTGGCATCATCCTCTAAATAAATTCTGTGCATGCAATACTTAGGATCAATGCCAATTAAATCCCCAATCGTATACAAAATAGCTCTCCTATGATTCTTAAGCACAGCCAACAGTTTCTCAACTTGCTCCTCCTCTAGAGAGGAACTTATGATCACAGGATAAGTAGAATGAGAGCCAAGAAATGCATACCTCAAACTGGAAGGCAAAGGTTTCAATTCTACCTTCGGGGCCTGCTCCTCTTCAAATGGAGCAAGGGAAACAACTATTTCTAGTGAATCCTCATGCTCCTCTTCAACTGGTTTAGAGGAATGATCATTCTCCTCTTCCTCAACCTCTGCACTGCACTGCTCCAACACTCCAACCATGTGACACTCATCGATGTAAGAGGGTTGGTGCTTGGCCATCTTAAAAATATCAAACTCAATTTTGTGGCCAGCCACCTCCATCACAAGCTTTCCCCTCTTCACATCAATGAGAGCCCCAGCAGTAGCTAGAAAAGGCCTACCAAGGATAATAAGAACCTTGGTATCCTCCTCCATATCTAGAATCACAAAATCCTCCGGTATGAAATACCGATCAACCATCACCGGGATGTCCTTAAGAACTCTTACTGGGCGCTTAATGGATCGACCAGCCATCTGGAGAGTCATAGTGGTTGGCTTGGGGTTGCCCAGGTTAAGCCTCTTACAAAGAGAATATGGCATAAGGCTAACACTGGCACCCAGATCGCATAAAGCACTACCCACTACAAATCCCCCAATGATACAAGGAATGGTGAAACTACCTGGACCCTTCAGCTTGGGAGGCAATTTCTGTTGAAGAACCGCACAAGTCAAAGCCCCCTCACTAAGATCCACCACTGCACTCTTCTCTAACTTCTTCTTATCTAGCATCATCTTGAACTTGTTCTCTCTCTCAGTCTCCTTGGATCTCTACAATCTCTATGGAAATGGTAAGAGATTGCAAGGAACGATTGAATCACCACTCTTCTTATCCTTCTTCTCATGCTTCTTGCTTGGAGCACTCTCATCTTGCACAGGAGCTTTTCCCTTAATACTATATCTCTGCATCACAGGCTCCTCCTTGCTCTTATCAAGAATGTCATCACTTTCTACCTCAATCTCCTCTCTGGCAGTTTCAGTTTCCTCCTCAACTATCTCAGGCACTGGATCATCAGAATGAAAGGGAGGATCCTTCAAAGCTAATCCACTCATCGTGGTCACTGCATTCACCTGATTCCTTGGATTTTCTGTGCTCGCTGGCAATCTACCACTGGAAGACGAAGCTTGGTTAGGATTCTGATTCCCACCTCCTTGCTGCTGAGCCTTGAGACTTTCTATTTCTGCTTGTAACTTGCCCATCTGAGCCATCATAGTGTTCATGAAAGTCTGCATGTCTACATCCTGAGATGGTTTAGAGAAACCTTGGCTTTGACTATTTCCATAGCTTTGATTACCTTGTGGAACTGCCCTTGATTCTGATTCTAATGGTTACTCCATCGAGATCCTTGATTTCTACCCCTGTTCCCTTGATTTCCTTGAAAACCAGGTGGTGGATTTCTCACTTGATTGCCCTGATTGTTCCAAGAGGGAACAAATTGATTTCTCCCTTGCTGCTGGTAATTCCCGTAACCTTGCCCCTGGCCATGTGGTCTAGAGTAACTAATGAGATCAACTTGCTCCGCATTGGGTTGAGGAACTTGGCTACTAGGATCTAACAGATAACATGTATAAGAAGCATGGTTGCCACCACAAACTGCACAACAAGCTATAAGAGGAACCTGTGGCCCAGAATAAGAATTAGGAACATAAGAACTTGGAGGAACTGGTGAAGGCTAAGCAACAGCCTGAACACTCTGAGTGGGAGCCTGTACTATCTGCTTGAGCATATGCTGGATGGAATCCACTGAGCCTGCATTGCCATCTTCTCCTCTACCTCAAACATCCCAGCTGGTTTCTCCTTCTTAGGTGGATCACTCCTCTCATTATACTAGTAGGCAGTATTCGAAGTGATTCTCTCAATCAACTGCTCACCATAATCAGGACCCATGTTAATGAAAATACCTCCAACAGATGAGGTGTCAAGTATGGTCTTCGCACTATCCAGCAACCCCTCATAGAATGATGATATGGTCTAGGTTCGGTATCCTGCGAAATTTCGCGATGTACGATCACAAATAAATTTTGGCTACTATGGGCTAATCTAATAAAATAGGAAATTCCAGAATAATAGTATGGGGTCTAAAAATCCATTTCTTAGGTCAAACGGGTTCGAATACTAGTTCCTAAAATTATTACGGTTCGTGACCGGGACGTACGATCGCAGCTTATTACTAACTGTCCTTACTTATAATAATTCTTTTGAAGCATCGAGCGATCATAACTTAATAACAACTATACTCCCTTATAAAAATTCTTTTGACGTAACGGGAGATCATCTTATGAATATCATGGCTTAAAGATATATTTTTCGAACTTCAAACTTATCGGAAAAGACGAGGTGTTACAGTCTACCCTCCTTAAAAAGAGTTTCGTCCCCGAAACTCAAAAGCATTTCGGGCCACGATTTTTCCTTTTGGCTTTGACACTTACAAAGGTATCCCTACCATGGCATAACAGTAGCAAGGCATCATGCCAACAGCCAACTTTAACCAATATGACCAACAATTAGCATATATATGCAATGACAGGTAGTAATTATACTACGCAACAATTAAATCACAGATTATACACGGAATGACAAGGTACCCCGTTCTCTGTCCAGCCTCCAGCTCCAGCTCCAGCTCCAACAAGGTCAACTCTTGGGATAAAACGACTTACGACCTTAAACTGACTCGAACCC
>NXFB01001435.1:8980-20291 GCA_002525835.2 Ipomoea batatas
AACTTTATGTGCGTGATTTCTGTTCTTAATATGCTTTATTTGTTTGCTTAAGGTGTGTGATGTGTGTGTGTGTGTGAGACTTTATATACTCGTTCGAAATAATATAATATTCAATATGCAATATAAATGACAAAAACTTATGTGAGGTTGTCTTACAGATCTTTATAATTCGTAAGACGGGTCAAGTCAAGATGATGAAATTGTAATACTTATACTTTTAAAATGTAATATTAATTAAGAATAAAATGTTTGTTACTTATAATGGGAGTGTAATACTTTTGATGAAAAAATGTACTCTCTCTGTCCCATTTTACCTGTCTTACTTTCCTTATTAGTTTGTCCCAAAATGTTGTCTTCTTTCTAAAATTGAACGTCACCATCATTCTACTCTTCCCAATTTACCCCTATGACTTTTCCTTTCTTTATTGCTTTTATTTCCAAAAGTGAAAAAGTTTGGGACATAATTGGAAAGCACATCACATTTATTTTAATTTCTTAAAAAACGTGCAAAAAGCAAATAAGACATCTAATTTGGGACGGAGGGTACTTTTACATTTTGATTTAAAAGTATATATTACACTCTCTTATAAGTATCAAACAATTTATTCTTGATTAGTATTACATTTTTCAATATAAGTATAACATTTATGTATTGATCCGACCCAATTATTTAAAAGAGTTTAGGCACAATTAAATATAACTCATATAGTATGTTGGCCTGGATCACCATCTTTGATTTACGAGAAAGTTCAAAGTCGTTACTTGAAGATGCGCTCTTAGTGAAATTTGTCTCATAACCCTAAGATAAAAAGTGACCCTAACATTGAAAGGACCATGCATAATTAGGTACTAATAACTAACTGACTTAATTAAATAAAAAAGACTAATAAAAAGCTGCCACTGCACGAAATCGAGGTAACCTTCTTAATTCATCCATAATGTGACATAGTTGACTTCGTAATGACCATATATAGTCTTCTTCACAATTCATCTTGATCTTGTTGGTCTTTCATTGCCTTTACTTTTGGTTTTATTGGCATGTTCGTAGGGTTTACGCCTTTACCTTTAATATATTGTAATATATTGTGATAACGTGATCTTAACATTTTGAAAATGACTTAATGAAGATAACAAATCAAGACATTAGTTAGTAGTGAAGATACATCTCACGAATGTTTCGACTCGACCCATCTCACGAATAAGGATCCGTGAGACAGTCTCACATAAGTGTGACCGATGAATCATATATTTTCATAAGTCCCAGCTAGAGCTCGTTTATTTTATCAGACCAGGTCAAGGCCAGTAGAGCAAGTTAACTTTATTTGGAAATAGACATGTAGTTAACTAAATTAAAGCTAATTAAAATGAATATAATGGCTCTGTTTGGTTAAATAATTAGGTTATCCGTCAATTTTGATTTATTTGATCACTATTATTTGTTTGACTTGGTTAAACAATCCATGAGTATTTGATTAATTAACTTTTTGTAACAACTTATTGCTCCAAAAATGATAACATTCAAAAAGTTGCTCAAAATAACTTTTTTCTATCAACTTTTTTAGAAAGTCAATTTGTATGTATTCAACTAACACCTAACAACTAATTTACCACACACTTTTATACAATCAACTAGTGTTATCAGCTAGTTAACCTCATTAACCTAAACCCACACACTTTTCTAAAATCGACTAATGCTATCGAGTAACCCCACACACTTTGTCCGGGTTTACTCCACACCCTCGGGTACGTCATGGGTCAATGTACTACTCCATCACGTAGTGTGGTTTCATCTCTAGCTATAAAAGGCTGCCGCCTATCTTTCTTGGTATCATAACATGTAATCTTCATCTTACCAAAAAATTAAACAAATCATCAATCAGAGTATGGGAAATTTTCGTTGTTGGAACTATGTAGCACTGGTCTTTGTTGTGCTGCCTTGTTTCTTTGCATCCGAGGCGACATCATCATCATCAAGAACCCAAGCTGAGGCTCTTCTAAAATGGAAGAGCAGCCTGTCAATTCCGTCTTCTTATGTTCCTGATCCCAATCCATGGTCACTATCCAATCTAAAAAACCTTTGTAATTGGAGCGGCATCGTCTGCAATGGTGGTGGAAGTGTTTCTGAGATCAATCTTGATCATTTTTACTTTGTTTATGGCACTCTTCATCACCTCAATTTTATTTGTTTTCCAAGCCTCAAACGCTTCGACATCAGTGACCGCGGCGGTCTCCATGGATCAATCCCTCCTGCTATTGGTAATCTGTTCAACTTGGTCTACTTGGACTTGAGCCACAATGAGTTTACTGGTGTTATTCCTCATCAAATTGGAAATCTTAAGAAGGTACGGTTCCTGGACCTTGGATTTAATTTTTTCGACACTCATCATGGCTGGTCTAAATTTAAGAGTTTTCCTGTGCTGAGACATCTCAGTTTCTCAATCATTACATTAACATCGTTCCCTGATTTTATACTAGATTGTCGGAATCTAACTTTTCTTGATTTGTCGGGAACCCTTTTGAATGGATCTATCCCAAAGTCATTGTTCACAAATTTGGACAAGCTTGAGCATCTTGATCTTTCTGGCAATGACTTTGCAGGGCCTTTATCACCTAACATTGCCAACCTGTCCAATCTCAAATATCTTCAATTATCAGAAAATTCTTTTGTAGGAGAAATCCCATCCTCTATAGGCCAACTCAAACATCTTCAATTCTTAGATATTACGGCGAATCTACTAAATTCAAGTATTCCTTTCGAGATTGGTGGCTGCACTAACCTCACTCACTTGAGTTTATCTTATAATTCACTCTATGGAGCATGGCCTTCATCACTGTCATTTTTGACCAAGTTGTCTGAGTTGGACTTGTCAAACAATTGTCTTTATGGTAATATTTCACCCAATTTTCTCTCCAATTGTACCAAGTTAACATCTTTGGACCTTTCGTACAATTCCTTCGGTGGAAGTATTCCATCTGAAATTGGCTTTCTCACGAATCTTGTAAAGCTCTCTTTGTACACAAATCAATTTTCAGGCACCATTCCAACTCAGATTAGAAACATGCAAAATTTGGTTGATTTAGACATGCATGAGAATAGCCTTTCAGGTCCAATACCTCAAACAATTGGAAACCTCACAACCCTCGAAAATCTATGGTTGTTCACCAATAATCTCACCAGAATTCTTCCACCTCAGATAGGAAACTTGAAACTTTTGGCTAGTATAGACTTGTCAAAAAATAAACTTTGTGGTTTAATACCTCAAACAATTGGAAACCTCATAAGCCTTAAAGATCTTATTCTTTCCTCTAACAATCTCACTTGAATACTTCCACCTCAGATAGGAAACTTGCAACATTTGCTTGACATATCCTTGTCAGGAAACAACCTCCATGGTCTAATACCTCAGACAATAGGAAACTTGTCATTTTTGGATAGCCTAGACTTGTCAAAAAATGATTTCTCTAGTCCAATACCTCAAGCAATTGGAAACTTGCCATTTTTGAGTACACTAGACTTGTCAAAAAATGATTTCTCTGGTCCAATACCTCAGGAAATTGGAAACGTGCGATTTTTGAATACACTAGACTTGTCAAAAAATGATTTCTCTGGTCCAATACCTCAGGCAATTGGAAACATCACAATGCTCAATCTACTATCGCTTTCCACCAATAATCTCATTGGAATGCTTCCGCCCCAACTAGGAAACTTATGGAAATTGGCTGATTTACACTTGTCAGAAAACAACTTCTACGGTCCAATATCTCATGTGATTGGAAACCTCACACAACTCGAAACCCTACTCCTTTCCACAAACAATTTCACAGGAACACTTTTGTCTTCAACCATTTGCAATTTGCATTCTCTCCAAATTTTGGTTTTGGCAAACAATTTATTAGCAGGGCCAATTGATAAGTGCTCATTTGTCTATATTTTTCTCCCTTTCACTAATTCATTTTGTTTATAGATCATTCCAATTTTCATGAGAATTAGTGCTTATTTGTGTTATTTTGCAAGGAGTATGAGTTGGAAAGCATTGGAAGCAAAGACGATGATTTTCATGCATTTTGGATGCATTTGGAGTCAATGGGATTCAAGAAGAAGCTATGGATATTGATGCAACACTTCTAATGGAGCTTAAGAGTTGTATTTTCAATGGTATTGATCATTTGGACAAGCTAAAACAAAAGAGAAGCAAAAGATCAAGGTGTTGAAGTTTCTGCACGTCGATATCTTAGTAATTGGATCATATCTCAGCCTAGGAATGTCCAAATTATGTGATCTTTAAACCATTGGAAAGAAGACTTCAAGGGCTACAACTTTGCTAGAAATACGCATTTCGTAATTCTGAACGGAAAATGGTGAAAAACAGCCTAGAAGTCAAAGCAGCTGCACAGAGTTCGGAAATGCAATTTCTAGAGGGGAGGCAAACGGCCTGTGACACGGCCGTGTCCATGGCCGTTTGATTTATGCAGAATTCCAGTGCCAAAATGCAGTTTTTGAAGAGGGGGCAAACGGCCACTGACACGGCCGTTTCCTAGGCCGTTTCGCCCATGCTCTGCTCACTATTTAAGCTCGTTTTGAGCGTTTTGAACACGGTTTTGACCCATGGTTGAACCCTAAACACTCCCATTCACTCCCTTTCATATTTTTAGGTTAGATTAGGCTTAGATCTATGTATTTTAACACTTTTGGAGCTTGTAATCTTGGATTTGAAGCTTGGATTTCAAGATTCTTCCTCCCATTTCAATAGAGAAGTTTTCTTTCCTTTATCTCTTTTCTTTTGCAAGATTTATGTTTATTACTTGTGTTTTTGTGTTCTTTATGCTATTTAATCATGAGTAGTTAGTTTATGGGCTTGAGTTAGGGTTGTATTATCTATTTGGATGCTTAAGTTGTGATTATTGTGAAAAAGGGGAAGAACCCCAACCTAGGGTTCTTGAGTTTGAATTGGGTTTATTTCTATCTTTCAATGATTAATGGCCAATGATTGTTGTTTGTCTTTGGAAAGTCTTTCATCTCAATGGGAATTGGATGGTAAACTTGAGCCAACCCAATCTCAAACCCATTTTCTCTTCTATGGAAATAGGGGTAGATTTGGGGCTTAAATAGCTTTTGTCCTTCAAGAACTTAGGTTGATACACCATGGGAATGGGGCAACCTTAGTTCTAATCCTTGTGGAAACTTGGATTTATTAGTGCTAGCCTCTAGAACCTAGGTAAAATGTTCTTCCCCCAAACTTAAGTGTTAAAGCATCTAGATGGTAATTCCCCTAACTTGAGTCCTATTTCTTTATTTTGTACTTATCTATTGTTTATATGTGTTTGTTCTACCTTGTTATTGTTTGCTTAGCTTCTTGTTGATTTCCTTGTGCTAGTGCCTAGTTTTGTGATTGCATATTGCGTGCCATAACCCCCAATCCTCAGCGGAACGACATTTCACACCCGTACACTCACCATCACTCATTTTTGCTACACATCACCAATACCTCAATGTTTGGGAAACATGAGCAAAGATCTCTCTGTGTTAGATTTGCATTGTAACCAATTTCATGGGTCAATTCCAAAGAGTTTTAAGGTTGGCAACTCCTTGAACAGACTTAATTTACGTGAAAATAAATTAGAGGGAATTGTGCCACGATCTTTAATCAATTGTAAAGAGTTGGAAGTTCTTGATTTTGGACACAACAACTTGAGTGGTAAGTTTCCAATTTGGTTAGGAGCTCTTCCAAATCTGAAGGTTCTCAGCTTGAGATTTAACAATTTCAACGGATCAATTACAAATAGAAAGGTTAAAGGTTACTTTTTTTTTTTTTGAGTTCTACTGACTCGATTACAATGTAGTATCTGTTCATAGCTACGTTCTCAACCTACTGAAGCACAAAGAGTCAACAGATGCCTCCACTGAGGCTCGAACCCACTCCCTTCCACATGGGAGTATATACCGGATGCCGCTTGACCACAAGGCCTTTGGCGGTTAAAGGTTACTTCTTTCCTCAACTTCGTGTCTTTGACATCTCTTACAATGAATTCACCGGAGATTTGCCTACAAGGCTTTTTAAGATTTTTAAAGCGATGGAAAATGAAGATGAAGATAGAATACCACACCAACAGATGTACCTAAACCAGAGCGATTTTTACCAAGATTCAATAATGGTAGGAATGAAGGGACAAGAGCGTGAAATTATTAAAATACTAATCGCGTTTACTGCTATTGATCTCTCATGCAACAAATTTGAAGGCCATATTCCAAATAGCATCGGAGATCTTCTTGCACTACGTGAATTAAATTTATCACATAACATGTTCACGGGAAACATCCCAATGACTCTTGGAAACTTATCTGTGCTTGAATCCTTAGACCTTTCTTCAAATCAAATTGGCGGAGCAATCCCTGGGCAATTGGCGAGTATTTCATCTCTTGAAGTATTGAATCTCTCATATAATAAGCTTGTAGGATGCATACCTCAAGGCCCACAATTCAATACATTTGAAGCAAATTCATATCAAGGGAATGGTGGATTGAAAGGAAAACCTTTGTCACAAGGCTGTGAGAATGGCATGGCACCACAACTTCCTGCAACAAAGTATCTCATTGAAGAAGATGATTCCAGTTTTTTGAGCGGATTCACGGTAAAAGTTGTGGCAATAGGGTACGGTTGTGGTATTCTTTTTGGATTACTCGTGGGAAGTCTCATGCTCCTAAGTGGAAAGCCAGAATTCATTACAAGATTTGTTGAAGAAGAAGCATACAGACTAGCAATGAAGGTCAAACAGAGAAGATCAAAGGCAAGAAGAAGAAGAAACTAGCTTTGCCTGTCAATGGTAAGTAATTTTATTACACCAGAGCAATTTACAACTATATATGGTATATATGTTTTTGTTTGGTAATGCATAAGTGTAGATGCATGAAGGAGTATACTGTGATGTGTGTTTACTAATTTTTGCAGCTTGCTTCTCTCCCCATACATGAAGGAGTATACTCAAGACAGAGATCGAGTGAGGTTAAAGAAGTGCTTTGGTTTGTTGCCGGCTCATCAGAAGCCACCTCTCAAGTTCTGATTGATTTCACATCTCTAGCTAGGTGTTGCCACATATATGTTATTAATATGAATTATTTGATTTTGGTATGATTCTGAATGTTCAATTCAGGCATGATATGATGAACAATGTCTTTGTTAGTGTCTTAGAGCTTTCTTTCAAAATTAAAATGGATATTTATTTTGGCTATGGGGGAAATGATTATTACTTTAATTTCTATCAATAGATTGTAACCTAAACAATTTGCATGCTTTCAAGTTTCAATGGGGCCTTTAATTTGAATAATACAAGTGATGATATGTGTAGATGTGTCTATACCTCAAACCAACTACCCTCAAAATTTAAAGAAATTTTATTTGCTTTCTTTGAAAAGAAAAAAGAAAGTAAAATAACATAGTTAGGGACAACAATTGATAGTGTTGTAGTAAAATAACAAATTAATTAATTTTTGTTAGGAGTCTATTAGTTGCATTCTACTAGGACTCTACTTAGTGTTACTTATTATGATGTCTCTTGTATGATTATGTGAATATACGGAATATTATATCCTCATATGATATCAGTAGTCTCTAGGTAGTTTCTTCTCATAGCTGGTCAGGAATCTCACGACGGTTCTGTTCAAGCCTCATCTGAGCGGACTGTTTCCGACCTTCCTTTCCCTCCGGTGTTGCCGAGCCCCACGCTCTCCTCTACTCACTATTTTGTTTCCATTAAGCTTACTACCGCCAATTACCTGTTTTGGAGGACACATTTGACACCCTTTTTACTAGGTCATGGCCTTCTTGGATTCGTTGACGGTTCGTATCCATGCCCTGAGAGTTCGCCGGCGTAAACCTCAATGGCGGAGAGTGTAGGCGCCGCAGCGACTGCTTCTGCGGCTACTTCAGTGACGGCGACAGTTCGCTCTGCGTGGCTCCGACAAGATCCAACAGTCCTCTCTCTCCTCATCTCCTCTCTTTCGGAGGAGACCCTTCACCTGGCCATTGGTCGTTCGTCTTCCCGGCAGCTCTGGACGGCGATCGAGCAGACTTTTGGATCCGCGACCAGGGCAAGGATGCTGCGTTTGCTTGGCTAGCTTCAGGCACTGCGTCAAGGAGATTCCTCTGTTTTAGATTATCTCGGACGAGCTCGCGTTCTGATCGAGGACCTTGCATTGGCCGATCAGTCGGTTTCACCTAACGATCAGAGCCTCTACGTTTTCCGTGGGTTGCAGCCTGGGTATCGTCCTTTGGTGGCGCCACTGACGAGGGGAGCTCCCATCTCACTTACAGAGCTCTCAGATTTCTTGGTTTCATAGGATTTCATCTGTGTGGATGACGGCGCGGAACTACCGCCGGTGGCGATGGCTTTGCGTTGGGGTGGTCGCGGCGGTAATACTCAGTCACCGCAGTAGTTTTCGCGGGGTCAGCAGCAGTTTCAAGCGTTGCATGGCAATGGTGGCTCCGGTGGTGGCCGTGGCAGGTTGAGCAGAGGTGGCGGACGTGGACAGGTCACTGTCTGCTATTCGTTGTCAAATATGTGACACTCCTGGTCACACAGCTCTAAATTGCTACATGAGGTATTCTTCTCGTCCGGGTCCGCAAGCCAATGTTGTGTATCCTTCTTCAGACACGGCGTCGATCTCGTCTCATCGCATCATGCTACTCCGGATGCCACTACACTGTCCTCGCCTTCTCTAAATTATGTGTACACACCATTGAATAGGTGTTGGTACGAAAGAGAATAATGATATGATGTGATAAAAAGTAAGACATTGAGGGTTTACACAGAAACCTATAATGGATGGCAATAAGTTCCGCTGATTAATATCATTGACAGTGAATAATATGTAGTTGATGAATGTCATGACAACATAATGATGGATGGGTCATTGGTCAATATATGATGAATGCCATGACCACATAATAATGAGTCATTGAACAATATATGATGAATGTCATGACCCCATAATGATTGGTCATTGAACAATATATGATGAATGTCTTGACCACATAACTATGGATCATTAGACAATATATTTGAAAATCCATCATGGATTTTAAAAGTTCTCAAAATAAGAGAAAGTGAAAATCGCAACATGAAAAAAGTTAAGGCCTTTATATGACCCGAAACAGAAGGTGTATTTTTCCTTTTGAAGAAGGAATATGGATATATTATGTGTCATTATGTACTTTTTAAATAGTTGCGAATGGAATTATTATCCTTATGAAGAAGGGATAATATGTACCATTGTGTGCTCAAGAAAGAGTTGCTAATGAACTTATCCGTCAATATTGATATTGATGATATGAATATCAATGAAATAAATAAGAGCTTAGCTCATGTCTAAAGATGAGGATTATATTTTGAAATGAAAAGCGTGAAAAAGTCAAGTATTGTCTCGTTGAAATGAAAAGTTTGAAAAAGTCAAGTATTGTCTCGACTTAGTGATTGAGTATTTTCTTAATGGAATTTTATACACCAGTTAGCCAATAAACGATTTTGATTGGCTATTTAGACAAGCCACTATATGATGGGCTACTTGAATATTGGCTATTATTAATGTATCCCCCAAGTCTCAAACTGGGTGTACTATATTTTATCCCCATTGTCTAATAAAGGAGACAATAAAGATTATGTTGCACCAATGAATGATAAATGGGTATATTATAAAATTTTTGACTAGACATGATGATGTCAGTATTATACGCACGTGGGCTCTAAAAAGGGTCACGAGATTATTATAAAATATATTCACCCCATTGACCGTTGAACATGTTTGTTCACAAATTCCCTCAATATATTTTGGAAGTTTAGGGATTTAAAGAATGTTATCTTCAGGGGGAGTATAATGAATCATGAATGTTATGCCTTGAAGTTTATGTATGTTGGGGTATGGTTGTACTCTTTTTCCTTTAGCGAAATTTTTTCTCACTGATTTTCTTAGTGTAAGGTTTTTAATGGGACAACCAGTGCAGCACATAATTTGAAATATATCATGCACTCTTTTTCCCTGAGCTTGATTTTTTCCACAAGATTTTTCTAGCGAGATTTTTAATAAGGCATGAGTATATATGATAAGATAATTGTCAAGGGAAAGTGTTATGAATATTTTATTAATTTGTGTCCATTATCTCAATTATTATATTTTTAGATAAATAAAGGTTCAAAATATCATTTATTTAGTGTATCGAATCGTCAAACTTACTTCCTATATATTGGCTCATATATTTCATTTGTAATACACACTTCAAGTACTGAATGTACAAAGAAAGAGATCAATAACAATTCTCTCAGGTCCCTTCTCTCCATTCCATTTCTCTTCTTATTGTTTCTTGCTTGCAATTTCTCATTTTCATAACAATTCATTCTATATTGTGTTAGTCACATAACAACAGTTTGAAAATGACTTTTGCCATATCTTTCACTTTAAAAAAGCAATCAATAATCTTGTGAGTTATTATTGCATATATAGAAAATACTTTGGCTTTCTTCATTTTTTTATTTTTTATTTAATAAATTAAAATTATGGATGCCAAAGCTTTTATACATGTGTTAAAATATAATGCTTGATATATTATATACTTTTGATTTATGAAAAAGCCCGTAACCACTATCTGAATGTGCGTTTTGAGTGAAGTCCGCCTTGTGACTATAACCAATGAAGGACCATAATGAGATAAGTTAGCCAAGGTCACCCATAGATTACTCAAACAAACAAAAAAAAAATCAATAGACAACTCATATGGAAAATTAAATTTAAAACTTTGTAATTACCAATAAAATTGTATGACTAACTTGGATATAGTTACCCAAACATATTATATATGGGTCACAATGCACCTATGTGAGACCGTCTCACGGATCCTTATTCGTGAGACGGAGCGAGTCGGATCGGGTCAATATATAAGTGGAATACTACTTATACTAAAAACTGCAATACTAACTAATTAATAATAAAGTGTTTGTTACTTATAAGGGAAATCATAATATATACTTTTGAGGACGTACTACTACATAAATAACATACAATGGTAAAAATATAACGACAATTTTTTTTATAAAAATTACATCAAAACATTAAATAAAATTATAATTTTTTAAAAAAACTTTTAACGTCGATTTCAACAAAAAATTGACGTCATAAATAATTTTAAATAAAGAAAAAGAATGAATACGTCAGTTATTTGTACAACCGACATTGTATAGTGTAACTATTTTTTAATTTTTTTAATAATTGGTATATTTTATAAAATTGACGTTGTATACTATTGATATATATATATATATATAT
>NXFB01001437.1:2779-15548 GCA_002525835.2 Ipomoea batatas
TACTTATTTAATAAGAAAATAACCCCTTATAATATTCAAGAGAGTAGTAGGAATTTTCGGGGTGTTACAGCCCACAAGATCTGATGCACCCATGGGACATGATTAGCTCATTCTATGGAGGGTTGACGGGTGAAGGAAAAATGTCGCTTGACTCGTCCTCCAGCGGTGCCTTTGTCTCTCTAGCTTTGCAAGAGGCTGAAGAACTAATCGAGATAATATCTAAAAACACATTCTGTTGGTATGAACGAAGAGGAGATCATGGAGGAATTTATGAAGTTGATAATCGAGTGGCAAGTGAGGCTAAAATCGAAGCAATGAATCACGAAATCAAAAAGCTACAGGCTATGGTAGAAACAATGGAAGGAAAACCCAAGCCTTGCATGGCATTGGCACTTTATTGTAATATCTATGGAGGACCTCATGACACCAATATTTGCACTTCTACGTCTGCATCTGAAGAAGTTGAGGCGGTAGATTATCAAAGGAACTCCAACTTTAATGCTTATGGACAAAACCAAAGATCAAACAACAATTGGAAACAAGGAGAGGATTGGAACAATAGCCACAATGACGGATATCATGCGCAAAGACAATAAAATTATGGACAGAAGCCTGCATATGGACAAAATGACAAGAACAGACTAATGTACAATCAAAACCAAGGAAATGGAAATCAAATGACCCAGTTCAGGCCACAATACGACTCTCGACTTGATTTTACTCAACAAAGGAGGGATGACATCCGTGAGGTAGATGAAAGACTTACAAGGACGATCATGGAACTCAAAAATGATCGGGCAAATCTGAAACAAGAAATTACTCAAGAGATTTGGCAAGAAATTTCTAGTCTTCGCCAAGAGTCGAAGGCTACACTAAAGAAAATTGAGAATCAAATCTCTAAGATGTTTAAGATGATGTCGGATCGACACTACGGACAACTCCCGAGCAACACTAAAAACAACCCGAAAGAGAGAGTCAACGCCATTGATGCCAAAGAAGAAACACATGAGAAATGTGATCCAATGGATGCTATATGTGGAACTTGCCAATGTAAGGTAGACGACCAAAGAAACAATACTACCTCTTGTAGTGTTAATCTTGAATTAAAAAATGCGAACTGTTCATGCACCATATCAATGAAGGAACGCAAGGAGTAAACCACTTCGGAAGAAGGCCCAAAAGAAAAGGAACTACAAATAGCAAAGAATGCCGAGAAGGTAAATTTAAAGCTTTTATTCAAAAATTCTTCAATAGCAAAGAATGCCGTGAGTTGTTTGAGAATGACATTTGTGATAATTTTACATGTTTAAGCCAAGAATCTTCGACTTGTTTAACTGAGGGAAACCCCAGAAAGAAGGGTGACCCTGGAGCTTTGTTAATCCCATGTTCTATACAGAACATGGAACCTAGAAACGCTCTTGCTGATCTTGGTGCTTCTATCAATGTCATGTCGCTAAATCTTTTTGAAAAATTGAACCTACCACGTTTGAAACCAACGAGGCTGACTCTACGTTTGGCTGACGAAACCACCCGGTATCCTGAAGGCTTAGCGGAAGATGTTCTAGTAAGAATAGGAAAATTTCTTGTGCCTGTCGATTTTATTGTCTGTAAAATGGGAGATGATGATCCCCATGAATCCTTAATTCTTGGAAGACCATTTCTGGCTACTCGTCGTGCACGAATAGATGTTAGTTCAGGAGAAATTACCCTGAGATTCGAAGGACAAGCCACGAATAATGACAAGGAGAAGGCAAAAGAAGGAACTGATGACAATGAAAGGGCAAAGGTCAAATCAAAAGTGAAACCAAAACCGAAGCGGAGGAACGATAAGCTTACTTGGAAAAACACGTGGGTACCAAAATGCTTCTTACCCACCACCAAGGAATACGGCTGAATTCAAACCAAGGTATAATGCGTCTAGCCAATGACGTAAACCGTGGCGCTACTTGGGAGGCAACCCAAGATTTTAATAAAAAACTTTACATTATTGCTATGCTTTCGTTTTTAATGTTTTTGTTATAATAAATTGCTACAATCATATGGAACCATGTTTTGAGGACTAATTTGTAGGATTCGAGACTAGAAATTGCTTTGGAAGAGCTTAAACTAGATATAGGTATGGATGGCAAAGCCAAAAATCGGAAGAAAACGATGCAGTGGACCTACACCAGGCTCACACGTGTGTAGCCGTGCGTCGGAACGAGGTAGTAGCCTCCCACGCACGCTCACACGCGTGTTGCCATGCGTGGGAGCAAGGCAGAGAGCTCCCACGCACGGTCACACTCGTGTGACCGGTGTGGAGGCTCCTACGGGTTTAAAACTCTTGTTCGGCCATCCCACCGTATTTTGCTCCCAAAATCAATTTTTCTCTTCTCTTCTCCACGCAAGGAAGAACCAAACTCAAGGTTTGAACATACTTTTCACTTTTTACCATTCAAAGAAGATTAAAACATCAACATCAAGGTAATCATTCATCTTTTTGACTCTTTATCCTTGAATATTCATGAATTTGGAAGAGCTTGAATGTGAAATTTATTCTACATTGCCTAGCATGTATTTTGAATGATTTGAATGATTAAATTGGTTATAATGCTTCTTAGAACTATCCTTTGATGTTTTCTTTCATTTTTGATAGTTACATTGATGGATTATTGTATATTCTTGAACTTCAAGTGTGAACACCATTGATGAACAAATGGGTTTGTTAGATTTCTTGTTGAAATTATGAAATTGATGCTTGAATTGATGATTAAACTTGTTATAGAACTATTATATGTCATCAATTTGACTTTTCACATGCTACATTGCCCAAATTGAATTTTCAATTTCAAAACCCTAATTTTGAATTTGGGGAAGAAGATGAAGTTGACTTTTTGAAATTCTTGACTTTTGTAGTTGACTTCTTATTTGACTATCAAATTGACATATCTTATGATGAATTTATGCATGTGTGTGAAAATGGAATGATATTGTTGATATTCTTATGCTTGAATTGTCCAAAATATAGGGGAAACTATGGCAAAATTTTCGAAAATTCTTAGCCCTATATGTTTGAAATCCATTATTTTAACGAGGAATTTTACATAAATATAATGGTGACTTATTCAAAGACCATGAATGATAATTTCTATAATTTGTAGGATGGGACGCTCAAAAGAAATTGCAAAGAAATCAAAACATGATGTAGGAGAATCGAGTCGATCAAGGACACGGCAGCACACTACAGCTCAACAAGCTATACAAGAGCCGGGGTCAAGGTCACTACGACACTTGACACCCATTCAACTCGCGACAGTAGACAACTTTAAAAGAAAACAGCTTTCTGTTGGCCGTCACTTTGAGGACAATGTTTTAAGAGAATTTGGTTGTTTGCAAGAAGTGAATATGCTCCTTAGGCACCCACAGCTCCGCTATCTATTTCAGTGGAGAGGACCCACCTATGCGCCTGTCACCTATGAGTTCTTGGCTACCCTAGAGATTAGAAGGGAAGTCAACGATGCAAGGGAGTCTATTTCATTCACTCTTTTCGGCAACCGCTACAATATGTCTGTTAACACTTTAGGTGTTACACTCGGTTTTCATGATGCCACAAACGTGTCCATGCCATATTTCAGAGATTTTAAAGAAGATTTTGATTCGGATGAAGTTGCTAGACAATACTGGAGGAGCATCACAAACAATGCCCCATACAACTCTTCAAACTTGAAGGCAAAGCTCATCACCCGGAATGCTCTAAAGGCTATCAGATTAGCCTTTGCTATAAATCTCTCTGGCCGAACCACGAATAGAAACAAGGTATACAAGCAGGACTTATTCTACATGTGGTGCATGGAAAATGATGTCAGTATCAACATGGGCGTTCAGGCTAGGAAATGGCTCCAAACCCAACAAAAGCCTAAGGTTCAGACTGTGTTTATTCGACCTTTCGTTACTAAACTGTGCATGGGGTTGGGCCTACTGAACCAGTTGATGGGAGAGAGATCTGATGGTTGGACAGTTTCTTTTACCGTGGGTGAGTTCTTTGCCGCAGAACTAAGGCTTGGAGGTGATGATGCACCCGATTTAAATGCTTCTGATGATGATGATGACGAGGAAGAGAATGAGGAGGAAGAAGCTGCACAGGAGCAAGGTCCTATTCCGATGGATTGGACCTCGACACAGAGACAGCTCCATGAGGAACAAATGAACTACTAGCGTGAGCAGCACACTTGGCAGGAAGGCCATTTCACATCAATCTCTGCGAGACAGGATGTTCACACTGAGGATCTCAATCGCATGAGACAAGCGGTGGAGAATAATGATAGAAGAATTGCCGCTCTTGAAGCTCGATTCGACAGGAAATTCCATCCCTTCGGTGATGAGTGATACCTTCCTCAACTATTCTAGATCCTGACTAATTGACACTTGATTCTGAGTTCTGTGACACTGGTTACTTTGATTGATGGTCCCATCTGAACATTAGGTGCCCTATGCGCGGGGTTCCGACTTTTATTTCTTTTCTATGCTTTACTTTACTTTATCGCTTTATGTTATTTAATTTCCAACTACTTTACTTTTCTGCATTATATTCGGATATTTCTACTTATTTTTATGCTTTATTATCTAAATTTTTGTTATTGCTTTTATATTTCTATCAGTTTATAATAATTGAATAGTACTCCGAAAACCCTTTTTGTATGTTATGTCTCCATTTCTTATAGAGCATCTATAACGGGAGCAAGCCTATGCTGGAAACTAAAGTGTGGAAAGAGGGATGCATACTTGGTTTATCCTCTTATCCCTTTTCTAATTTCAAGCCCCGTTTTGATCTTTAAAGTGTGGAAAATTTTTCTTTATAGCTTTGTGTATGAGTATATTAGAGTTTTCCATGATTAATAGGATCGTTTGATGCATACCCTTTATCCAGAGCAATTTCCAAAGTGTGGAAAGTGATTTTTATTTGTCTATCCTTAGAATCCCAGTTTCGTTCCTTTACCTTGTGCGTATGGAAACATCGAGGACGATGTTTACTTTAAAGTGTGGAAAGGACGCACTTCGTGCTTTACATGCTTACATGCTTAGTTTAGAAGTTAAAGCTCTTGGGAATGATAAGCGGGTGCATTTGCAGTTTTGAAAAGAGAGTTATTATTTGTGTTATCTAGGGAGAATTTTGACTAGATGCCCAAAAATTTTTACTCTCGAAATATCTTTGAGAAAGTTACTTTTCGCACACATGAGAGAGTTTGGAGCCAAATAAGTTTATATTCTTGCCTGCTTGCATGATGTTCACCTCTTATTTACGTAGGCCTTAGTCAAGGATCTCTCGAAGTGGGAGTGTGCACTCTTTAATTTGAGAAAGATAAAACTAGCGAGGCCCGGAATTGAACTAACCTTGGTAGGGCATGGGGCAAAAGGAAAGCCTAATGGTGAGCTTAATGAGATAAAAAAACCCTTGAACATTAAATAGAAAAAGGCATGAGGGGTTGACACGAGGAGAAGTCGAAAAGGTGAAAGGCCAATCACCAAAGAGTTTAAAATTGAGGGAAGCCAATTCGTTGGGTTGTGTCCAAACCATAGTCTTCGGTAAGCAAAAAGCTTTATCTGGAGTCAGTTGTTCACATAAAAGATCCCAAGAATTGAGAAAATAGAGCTGAGGTGAGCCGCTTTGCTAGGATTCGAGTACCCATTGCACTGACCTTCGAAAAAGCATGGATCTCCATGTGAAGTCGGGTGGCTCGATGACGTTATCCTAGGAAGTGAGAAGAAAGAGGGACCGCGCTAAGCCAAAAGCGGTGAGTGGTTCATGCCCCTACCCTCATTTACATTTACGTTGGGCTTTGGCATATAAAGATGGAAAGTTGATTAGCTAGTGCACATCGTTCTCACTAGTGAGATCGGCTAGAGGCCCTATTTAAATAAAAGGTGAACCAAAACTTTGGAAATGCATGCTTGCGTATGGTGCGAGAAGTGTGATCTTTTGTTTTATTTATTTTATCTACGAAAGGTTTTTATTTCCCGGAAATATTTCTTGAGTTGCTGGCATCTGACCAAAATCCTTTGTAGATAACACAAATGATTTCCCCCGTTTCAACAGTCTTAGACATCCATTATTTTGACTTGCCAAAAGCTTTATTTTGCATGAGAGAGTATCTCGGAGACTTATATGCTTAAAGAGTAAAAAGTCTTGCTTGAGGACAAGCAAGAAACAAAGTGTGGAAAATTTGATAAGACTTCGAGATACCCTTATTTCAGGCACATTTTAGGGTGTTTTATCGCATCTATAGCATCCTTATTTGGTAAATTATGTGCGTAAATGCTTGAAAATCACTAACTGGTGCACAAAAGCTACTTATAGTTTAAAAGAAGTAAAACAGGAAGCCCCGGGAGCATATAGAACCAAAAGATGAGCTTAAAGAGCAAACCAGGCAAAAGCGGAGCCCCGGAGGACCAATCTGGAAGTCCACACGCGTGTGAGCAAGCGTGGAAACTTTCCAGAAGCTCCCCACGCACGCTCACACGCGTGTGAGAGGCGTGGAGGCGTGATGCGCGAATTTCAGCTAGGGTTGTCATTTCGGAGACTATTTAAACCCCTTTGATGAATTTTCAGAGGAGGATCCCAGAATTTTAGTTTTCCCTTGCCTTAGTTTTTCTTTGGAGACTTTTCTCCATTTTTCTTAGTTTTTAGATTAGATCAATCTCCATTGTAGAAGACAACAAGCTTGGATTGAAGATCTTCTTCTCTCTAGGTGATCTCTATTTCATTTCTATAATTTTAGCTATCTTGTTCTTGGATTGAATTAGCTTTTACTTTCATTTCATATCATGAGTAGCTAATTTAGTCTAGGGATTTGGATTGTGTGATTGAATATTGCTTTTGTGATGATCTTATTTTTATATCTTGGATCTATGAGTTTGTGTTGATGGATTATCTATTATTGTCTTTTGATTGTTGTTTTGATGAGATCTTGTTTGGATTTGGCCAATCTAGATGAGAGATTGAGCTCTTGACTCTTTCATGTCTTTGATTAGAGTTAGGATTCGAAGCTTTACACAATCAAAGTTCCTATGGACTTCTTAAGAATAGTAGGATAGTGTGTAGCTTAAGTGTTTGATAAACTTCCTCTTAGAACTTTGGATGCTTGTAGGCACTCCTAAGTCAAAGAAGCCTTAGTACACAAGGTGGAAAAGGACTAAGACAACACACTCTTGAATAGACAATATCCTAGCAATCCTAATCCATGACCTTAGACTCTCACTATGCAATATTCATGAACACTATCCAATCCCTACCCCTTTTTTACATATTCCCAAAACCACTTTTATTTTACTACTCTCTTGCACTCACAACCAATCAATGAACTACACTCTCACTTGCAATTCCACCCTTCACCACACTCAAATCTTATGCATGACTCCATCTAGTAAACTCACGAATGTTTGACACACCTCCACGTCCCTCCTTCGAGACCGACACTCGGGGAGTCACAGACTTTCTGTTTTATCATAAAAATATCTTTTGACACTCCAACCCTACGCAAAACTGCAATGTCAGGTAGCCAATGTTATCCTCATTCCCAAGCCACCAACTTGGCGTATGTGTATCGATTGCACATATCTGAACAAGGCGTGCCCATTGGACCCTACCCACTCCCGAGCATTCACCAATGGTGGACAAGAGAGTCGGGGCCAACCTAATGAGCTTCATGGACGCCTTCAAAGGCTACAATCAAATCATGATGGCCGAGGAAGACGATAGCAAAACTTCTTTCATCACCCCGGATGGGCTATATTGTTACCAGTCATGATGTTCAGCCTCCGGAACGCGGGAACGACCTACCAAAGGATGATTAGCACGCTCTTCGAGGGATTACTCGGACGGACCATAGAGGCGTACATAGATGACATGGTGGGTAAAAGTACAGACCGGTGGGAGCATAATCAGGACCTCCGGGCGTGCTTTGAGATCATGCGCCTGTATCGAATGAGACTAGGAGAGGCATAAAGCCAAACCCATCAGATGTTAGGGCCATTGTTGATATGCAGCCACCCACCAATGTTCGGGAAGTACAATAGTTGATGGGAAGGTTGGCAGCGCTGAGCCGATATTTGTCCAAGTTAGCTGAACGGCCCCACCCGTTCTTCAGAACTCTCAAGAAGACAACCGCCTTTACGTGGGACGAAGAATGTCGAGCCGTATTCGACAGCCTGAAGGAACATTTGATGTTGCCCATCGTGTTATCTAAGTCAGAACCCGGCGAGGACCTAGAAGTTTACCTGGTAGTGTCAGATCGGACGGTGAGCGCATCACTCTGTCATACTGACCCTCAGGGTGTTCAAAGACTTGTCTATTACGTGAGCCACGCTCTGCAGGGGCTGAAAACTCGTTATTCTCGGCTAGACAAGGTAGTCTATGCACTATACATTGCCACAAAGAAGCTCACACCATATTTTCAAGGTCGAGTTATCCGAGTGTTGATTGATCAACCCGTCGGGTCCATCCTTCGGACGTCCACTTCATCGGGGCGGTTGATAAAGTGGTTTATGATGCTCACTCAATTTGCAACCAAATACAAACCGCGCCCAGCCATCAAAGGATAGGCTCTTGCTGATTTCGTGGTTGAATGCACGACTAGAGAAATCGACAAAGTTACACGTACCGACCTCGAGGACCCGTGGTCGGAAGTCTCTACGGACTGGTCTAGCAGCAAAAAGGGGTTGGGCGGAGAAGTTTTCCTAACCAGCCCGGAGGGGTTCAAAGTGTACTACGCTCTCCGGAGGCCCTTTGATGAGATGTCTGAAGAGCTTTGAAGCCGACCTTGTCATAACCGAGATCTACTCTGAACTTTGCTCAATCTATCAAGGAGGGAGATCCCTTGCTCGAAGAATAATGTTGAACGGGTACTATTGGCCTTTAATACAGCTAGTCTATGAGAAGCTTGCCCGGTCATGTGAGTCATGCCAAGTGTTTGCCAAGACACTGGGAAGGCCAGCAACGTTTTACCAACCCGTCAGCACAGCCATCTCGTTCGCTCGGTGGGGTGTGGACATAGTGGGGCCCTTCCCGAAAATATCTGGCTGGAGAAAATTCATCATCGTAGCCATCGACTACTTCTCAAAGTGGATCGAGGTCGAGTCGTTAGCCACTATCACTTCCCAGCAATGTGCCCGGTTCCTATGGCAAAATGTCATCTCACGGTTCGGAGTATCCGTCCAATTGGTTAAAGACAACGAGAGACAGTTTGAGGGGCAGTACTTTCAAAACTTTTTATCTACAGTAGGCATAGAGTCGGTCCGGGCATTAGTGGCATACCCACAAGGTAACGACCAGGTTGAGAACGCTAGCTGGACAATCTTGGAAGGGTTAAAGAAGAAGTTGCACTTGACTGGGTGCAGTTGGGCGGATGAGTTTCCTTATATCCTGTGGGCCTATCGGACAACCCCCCGAGAGACTATCAAAGAGACCCCCATTTGCCCTGGTCTATAGCGCATAAGCCCGGCTACCTAATGAAGTGTGGGTTCCGACTTCGAGAGAGAATAACTTCAATACCGAAGACAATAAGAATCTAATGGTAGCTGTAACCCCTCGCCTATTCCCATAAGACTAAGGTTCGAAAAATATGTCTTTAGGCTGTGAAATTTATGAGATGATCTCCCGATGCTTCAAAGTAATTTTTATAAAGGAGTATAGTTGTTATTAAGCTGCGATCGTACGTACCGGTCACGAACCGTAAAATTTTTAGGAACTTGTGTTCGGACCCGTTGTCCTAGGAAATGGATTATTAGGGACTATATTATTATATATTCTTGAATTTCCTATTTAATTAAGTTGGTCCATAGCAGCTAAAATTTATTTTGATCGTAGCATTGCTAAATTTCGCGGTGTACCGAACCTGGCCCAATTTTGAGTTTCAGTCTGAGATAAATTTTTGGTTTCGAAAATTATTCTATTTAAATTATTTTCCACCGAAACTTTATCTGTTTGGACCCCAACTGATAGGTTGGAAGATTTTTATTTTTGGAACCACAAGATTTTGACAAGTGTCACTTTCTCTACCACATTTCTTTATCTATATTTTATAAGATCAAAGCTTATGGGATAAGCTTCACCATTATTATATTAATATATATATGGATAAACATTACATATTTTATTATTATTATTATATATATGAAAGGATAAGGATCCTATATGTAACACCCCGCATTATCCTTATTATTATTTAAATATAAATATTTAAAATAAGGGGTTATTTATTATTAGGTAATTATTTAAATAATTATAAGTATAATTATTTCCTATGGGCTTGGGATTATATATATATTTCTATATAGTTTATTATTATGGTGACACTAAAATGCCCATAGCCCATTAAATCTATAGATATATTTCTTTCCCTACATAATATATTATAAAGCCCAAGTAAAGGTATGCATCTATATACACAATTATTTTAGTCTTAAATCAAAATTGACCCAACCTCTAAATTGATCCAACAACCTAATGTAGCCCATTCTAATCTAGCCCAAAATGGAAAGTTTCTAATTAGGGTAACCCCAAAAGAGTGAACAGCAACAAACGCCTCTATTTTTCCTCTCCTTCGACGACGTGCGAACGGCAACAACAACAACGGAAGATCAAGGCAACACCGGCGAGCCTCCTCTCCCTCCTTCGTATCTTCCTCGCAGCAACTGGTGGAGGCGGACGGCGGTAGCTCTTCACCCGGCAGCAGCGTCGTCGGCAACAACGGTCAGTGGCGGTAATGAGTTCCCAACGGTGCGAATGGTGAATCCCGGTGCCACCAACCTCTTTCTCGACATGGCGGCGAGCTACGGCATTGGAGGGCAGAGCAGCGTCAACAACGACCTTCTTCCGGCTAACAGCGCAGCAGCCTTCGTCAGTAGCGGAGCGTCGTGGCAGAGCGGGCTTCCTCGTCACCCTTCCCCGTTCGGCAAGCAGAGTAGGGCATCCCCTGGTTCCGACGTCGACCGGCAGAGCAGGCGGTAGTGGTCACCTCGACGGCAACTCTCTCCGAGGCAACAACCGGATCGGAAGCTCGGCGGCAGTGGCATCATCTGAAGCAGAGCAGAGCAGCGGCGTGTAAGGTGGCGGAGCATCTTGGCGGTCTTGGCACCTCCGTCACCCTCTTCCGTTCGCCCAAACGACAACAGCAGAGGCGGATGTGGCGGCGTCCCTGGATCTCCGGCGTCGCAACAGTCGAACCAAGCTCGGCAATGGAAGCTTAGCAACGGAACTCCGGTGGCGTCGTGGGCAGAATAGGTCGGCGGTGGCATGAGGCAGCGGCGAGTTCATCCTCTCCCATTCGGCTTTGTGACAGAGTAGCAAGGTGGTGGCTGGGGCTCGCGCGACGGGTATTAGTGCGGCGGTCACAGATCATAACCCCAAGGGATGCAGTGGTGCAGTGGTCTGGGCCTTAAGTGTCGAGAGGGATGGCGTAGGTTCGAACCCGGGATGAAGCAGCGTGATTAAGGTGATGTTATAGTTCATTATTGAGCCTATAGTTTTAAGTGTTAAGTATAGTATTGTGGCTTATATGTATATATTAGTATTTGAGGCCCTAAACAGGAGTAGGAATATTAATATCCTTGTTTTAGTAGTAGTTGGTGATGGTATTAGATTATATTAATCTTCAGGTTCGAGGTTATGGACCTAGCTTATGAGTAAAGTTGGTGTTGCTTTGGATTAAATACGCTTCAAAGGTAACCACTATGTCCATCAAAATCTATTTTTACACTCTCAATCTATATGATATTATTTGGTGATTGGAAATCCTGAAATTCCTTGATTATTAGCCTATTATTGATTGTGTTTGATGGATTCATGGACTTGTGTCTTGATCCTTGGTCTATTGATGTATATGATCATTTGTTGGTTTGGATTTCCATGTTATTTGGCCTCTGTTGGATGAAATCTTGGTGTAGTATGATCTGATTTGTGTATTCTAGAACATTTCTTTATATTCTGAGCTGAGTCTGATTCGGTGTGTGGGAATTGCTCTTGCGGGGCACTCTAGCGGGATAATGTAACCGCTGGGGTCTTTCGTAAGAGTAAGGGGGTAGTGGTTGATGGAGGTGAGTGATCCGTTGTTTGTTTCCTCCTTTGTTCTGGAGTTTGTTGGAGTATTCTATTGGATATTTTACCTTGATTCTGAGTATTTATTCATACCTCTTAGTCCATGGTATGAGTCTATTATTTGGTTGGTTGAATCCTTGATTTTGTGATCTGGGAGTTGGTTTGTGTTCATATATGAGATGAGCACTCTGAGTGAGGGTTCTTGGGCTGAGTTGAGTATGAGTATGTGGTGGTGGTTTGTAACCCCTCGGCATTTTCCGTAAGACTAAGGTTCGAAAAATTTTTCCTTAAGTCTATGACATTCATGAAATGATCTCCCGATGCTTCAAAAGAATTATTATAAGTAAGGGCAGTAGTAATAAGCTGGGATCGTTCGTGCCGGTCACGGACCCTAAAATTTTAGGAACTAGTAATTGGACCCGTTAATCCTAGGAAATGGATTATTAGACACCATATTATTATTCATGAATATCCCAATCAATTAAATCAGCCCATAGCGGTAAAAAAATTTATTTCGATCGTACATCGCTAAAATTCCGCGGTGTACCGAACCTAGCCCAATTTCAAGTTTTAGTCTGGGATAAATTTTCGGTTTAAAAAATATTCCTATTTAAATTATTTTCTACCGAAACCTTATCTGTTTGGACCCCAACTGATAAGTTTAAAAATACACCATTATTTTATTCTATTTTAATTTTT
>NXFB01000056.1:29927-44261 GCA_002525835.2 Ipomoea batatas
TATATATATATAAATTGGTCACAAATTGTACTTTTTTTTAATTCCTCCTATAAATATAGACATGTGATGTAAATTTTATTCATTGGAGTACATGTATTAATTATCTTTATAGAATATATTACAAAGAATTTTATACATACTCCAAATTTATTCTATACTCATTATTTTAATTGATTATTCATTTTAAGTATTAGTCAATCATTGTATTCAACCATAAAAAAAACTTATACTACACAAAAAAAACTAGCAATGACTATGAGTTAAAGAGTAATACTTGCTAAGAATACACTTTTTTTTTGAAGATAGCTAAGAATACACTTAACATGTCCAAATCTATATATATATTAAAACAGAAGTAATAGCTTTCCCGCTCATTTTAGTCCAAAAAATTTGAAATTGGTCAACATAATATTATATAATAATTCCTTATCAGAAATTCTAACATTCCTTATCATTCTTTATTTATGGCTAAAATTGACAAAATATTCCAAATATGATTCCATTCCTTATTCTACACGGAAATTAATTTGAAATATTTTATTCAATTTCATTCCTGTATGGATATATTAACAAAATATATTAACAATCAAATTACTATATGATGTATATTATAGTATTCAACAAAATTACTATATTCTGTTAATGATGTAATTAAATTCCTCTCATGATAATATTCAAAAAAAAAAAATTCCAACAATCAAATTACTATATGATGTATATTATAGTATTCCAATAAAATATTACTATATTATGTTAATGTACGTAATTAAATTCCTCTCATGATAATATTCAAAAAAAAATAACAACAATCAAATTACTATGTGATGTATATTATTGTATTCAAAAAAATATTACTATATTATGTTAATGTACGTAATTAAATTACTCTCATGATAATATACCATGCAATTCAATTATGGTTCAAAATATTTTAATCCTGCGTATTTTTTTTATTTTATATTCGTAAACAATCAAATTACAATATGATGTATATTATAGTATTAAAAAAATTACTATATTATGTTAATGTACGTAATTAAATTCCTTTCATGATAATATTCAAAAAAAATTCCAAGAATCAAATTACTATATGATATATACTATAGTATTCCAAAAAAATAACTATATTATGTTAATGTACGTAATTAAATTCCTCTCATGATAATATTCAAAAAAAAAAATCCAACAATCAAATTACTATATGATGTATATTATAGTATTCAAAAAAATATTACTATATTATGGTAATGTACGCAATTAAATTTCTCTCATGATAATATTCAAAAATAAATAAAAATTCCAACAATCTATATTATATATATAGAATCATTGTTGCATGTCAAAAGTTCACCCAAATCAAAAAACTGTTGCATGTCAATTTGTTTACTTCATCTAACTTTTAAAAATAACTACAATATTATTACTACTATATATAAATTTCTTCCTACATAAATGATGTTGGTTTTCAAATTTTAAAAATGTGAAAAGGCCGGTATAATATATCATTATTATGATTTTAGCTCTCTACTAATAACAAATATAAGTATTATTGCATTAATTTAAAAGTTTTATACTACAAATGTTGTGAAAAAATTTTATAAAATACCATAAATTATAAAAATTTACAAATCTAAAATAATAGTTATTATTTAAATATTATGAGTTCAAATCAAATTAATTTACGTTAATAACATAACTGAAAAAAACTAACATAAAAATGAACTAATTGAACTAACTTACATTTGCAGAGTTTGAAAAAAAATATGTTATTGGGATAAATGTCTCGCATTTAGATATAATTTTATTAAATTAATTAGAATTCACATATTTAAGAATGATGCATCATCCTGAGATCTATCAATTTAAAACGAAGAAGAATAAGAGATTTATTTTTTTTTTGAATACAAGGCTCAATCTCATGACCTCCCATGCGGGAGAGTCGCTACATGTCATCTGAGCACAAGATGCTTGACAAGAACAATAGGTAATAGAACTAAAAGAAAAAGAGATAATAGAACTAAAAGAAATAAACTTTCAATAAATTAGTTTAAAACATATCATAAATCTACAAATATTGAACCACAAAGTCTATTGTGAATCTATTATTTAAATAATGATCTAGAGATGTTTTGATTGTGCTACATTTACGGGTTGGAAAATATTTAGAAACAAAACTAAATGATTTTTAGACATCTATTACTATTTATGATAACAAACAAAAGTTTAAGGAAAAACTTGTGTGTGACTGTCTCATGGTCTCAATCCGTGAGACGGGTTGGATCTTTAACTAACGAGGTCAAAGGTCTGACCTATTAATCAAAGGTCTGACCCGTCTAATGGATTGAGACCCGTGAGACGGCCTCACACAAGTGTTACTCAAAGTTTAAAATATCACCAAAGTAGATTTTGATACAAAACTCATATATCAATGTAAAATTTTAAAATAAGAATAGTTTTTCATGCAAGGAAAAAAATTATATAATATTTATCAATATCTATATAATAAAAAATTATCAATTTCTCTTTTTTATCCATTTATGTAGACATATTATATTTATAGTATTTTGTACAATATAAAAATGTATACACATTTTTTTTTATAGAATTGTGATTATTGCCATAATTATACACATAAATTACTGAAATGAATATTTATTAAAAAATTATTTTAAAATATGTCTAAACTCATATTCTTAATTAAAAATTCAAAAATATTTAAAAATTTGTCCAAATATATAATATAGTTAGGGACTACATTAATCCATATAAATTTAAAAATTAAATTCTTTTAATTTATAAATGTAATTTTCTTAATTATAATTAATAAAATATAAAATATAATTAAAAATAAAATTATAAAATTAACAAAATGTGTATTCATAAATATTTAAATTTTTAAAAATGCATACATACATCTACTTATGCATTATATTAATCATACAAAATAAAAATTCTATTTTTCAGTTTATAAACTTAATTATTTTAATTATAACATATCAATATAAATTATAATTACAAAAATTATATTATAGAATTTGCATATATACATATTAATAAATATTATTTGTATGTACAATGTATTACACAATCACATATACAAAATTTAAATTTTATATTTTTTTAATTTCTAAGTATAATTTCTTAGTTATTACTCATATTGTTAGAATTATAATATATATGAAATAAGATTAGGAATAATTCAATTTAATAATGTAAATTTTTCTCTATAAATTTATATAAATATGTATATGATTAGAGATTATATTAATCATACAAAATTTTAATTTTGTATGCTACGATAATAGATACTTGACCAAATATATGAAAATTCAACTATACTATTATATTGTACACTTTAATATATTTGTATTTTTAAATTTATTATTTAAATTCATAATAACAAAATTTTTTCCGTGCAGCGCACGGGTAAAACACTAGTTTATTCTAATATAATGACATCCAAAGCACGAATATGAACAAAATAAATAAAGAATATATAAACACACCATTATTAGTAATTTGGTCTAGCATATATATGCCAACAAATAATGTGAATATATAAACAGTACAATAAAGATGTTTTCCTAATAATTATTCTTTATTATCATCATTTAATAAATATATACAGAATACACAAAGTTCTCGTCAATCTACAAATGAATGAAGAGATTTATCATAATAGAAGTCCTATTAGTAATATTAACATTTATTTATTTACAACAATATATATTGTTGAACCCACAATACTTCTTAATTGAAATCACCTAATAGAAGTTTTGGATTACTTAACTTGACCACCTCCATCTTGTGGTCCAGTCACCACCGTAACATTTGGAGTCTTGACTCTGAACCTTTCAAGCCTAAGCCCCCGCGCCGAGCCGAGGCTGGAGCTTCTTTCCAAGGCTCGAGTTTTCATTTCCCTCTTCTGCCCTTTAATCATGGCGAATTTCCCAAAAACATCCTTGAACTCCTCATAAATCCCCGGAAATATTTTCTTGAAAAAATCCTCGCGCTTGTCAAAAACGTCTCTGAATGATTCCAACAACGTTAGCAACCTGGGATCCAGCCTTTTCCCGGACTTCCATCGGATTATATAAGCTCCGTCGCGCTCCGCCGCATCTATTCCCAAAGTTTGACTGTAATCGTCTCCTCGGAACATTTTACTTTGTTTTAATTTTCAACTGACAATGAGGTTTATCATGTTTGCAAGAACACAAATGATGTTGGTTTTCTTTATGTGTGTGTGTGTATATATAGGTTCACAGGAAGAGTTTGTGGATGAGTTTCTGGGAAATTATGGTTTGACGACTGAAGCAGAGAGACTTGGACAACACGTTGGTGGTAAAACACAAGAATTTAGGTATCAGAATTTATGTGAATTTTAGCACGCGACGCGTCAGATTTACAGAAGAAATGTCTATGCATTTTCGGTCTCGATCATATTCATACCCAGTCATGTGATACGTATCGCTAAGAGATTGGAGTAAGAGTTCAGTATTCTTATTTGTACTATTCATATTATTTTTACACACACAAAATAACCACATGCTTGTCAAGATTTAATTTAAGTATAGTAGATGATGGAGATATTATTGAAAATAGTCCATGACCCAGGGCTCAAGACCCCGCAATCAGCTAGGAGACTAAGAGAAAGGGATCCTCCGAGCAAAACGTGAAGGACCAAGGTACGGCACAAGAGATCAAGGGATGAGACCTGGGTCGAGGGCCTTCGGAGCTCATCTTCGGGCTTGGAATGGTGGGTCTTGACTTGTCTATCCGCCCACCACATCTTTAGGTTGTTTTATTTGTATAAACTCATATTGTCTTGGCCTAGACAATCAAGTAGTTGTTTTTATTACACAACATTATTTGTAATGGATTTCAACATTAATCCGTTTTCATGGAGAGTTCGACATACAAACTCAAGCGTGCTTCTCACTTTCAGTCTACTACCATCAAGACCAACAATGACGAGGCCTACCTCTCCCGGTCATTAGGCCCGGGTGGGACCCTAATTATTCTTTTTGAATACTACTAACTCATGAGTCAACAGTGTTGACCGTGCCTCCACTGAGGCGGCCATTTCTGCACTAGTGTATAGATATACTGTTGCATGCTACTAATTTTAGGATTATTTCCCACATTTCAGATGTTTATTGGGAGTCCTCTACAGTTCATGTTTCTTTTACATATCTTAGCTTCGATGCATTAAGGTTTTTGGTTTAAGCGCAGATGGTGTGTAACTAATTAAGTCTACTGGCCTGCCTGGTATCCCTTCTGTAGGTGACTTTCTCTGCAAATCTGGCACGGGCTAAAGTGATATTATTATAGATCACATTTTAATTTTCATATCTGAAAAATTCTTTATCTACACGAATATGAATACATAAAAGAAACGTGTTGTCAATGTCTCTCTGACTAAGTCAAACCAAACTCATTCCACACAATTTTGCTTTCCCAGACACCCTTCCTGTAACCTCTATATACACACACACACACACACACAAAAACAAAACCACAACAAAACAAAACAAAAAACCTACAGAAAACAGCAAAGTTGTGTTGTTGCAAACAAACAAGATAAACCTCGGCCGAGCTTATTGTCAGTTTACGCGATCAACCAAGTGATCGAAGATCGAGAAAAAAGCAAATCAAAATGTTCAGAGACGATCACAACCATATTTTGGGACATATAAGGAAAACATTCCCGGAGAAGTACGAGGAATTGGAGCATGTTGTTGGGAAAGGCGGCGAGATTAAAGGGCAGAAGATGGGAATTAAAGGTGGAGTGATGGAAAGAAGCTTCAGTGTTGGTCGCCGCGGGAGCTTAGGCTTGAAAGGTTCAGAGTCAAGACTCCAAATGTGAGAAATGGTGGTGGATCCACCATAGGATAGATGAATATATATATTTTTTAATTCATTTATTACAAAATAATGTAAATTTATTTGAGGAATATAATTGGTATTTTCAAGGATGACTTTGCATCAATGGAGCTGATTATCTATACTTTGTACTAATTCTTTGTTCATCAAAATGATGTATGTATAGGTAAATATGCTTATTGAATTGATTGTTTTAATTGATTAAGTTCTTGGAGTGTTTGAATAGCTGTTAGTTTATTGAGTTAGTAAATTTATGTTTTGTAAATTAGTTATTAGCTGATATAGCTGATTATATGCAAAATGTTTTTTTGTTCAGAATGCTGCTCTTTGGTGTTTTGGAGCAATAAACTGTTACAAAAATTAATTAATCAAACACTCTTAGGTTGTTTAATTTAACTAAGTCAAACAGTTAATAGTGGTCAAATAAGACAAAATTAGCTGATAAGCTAACTATATAACCAAACAAGGGCCATTGCATTTATCATTTGGTGTTGATTAATTTAAATTTTTTCATATTAATATATAACGTTTTTTTAGTGATAGTCTAGTGAAATCATTACACAAGATCATGAACGAACCAAAGGACACGAGTCCAGGCTGTCCAGTCGATATTGGAGCATGCCTTGAAACTTGGCCACCTAACCAAGCTGGTTTTCTACTCTCAATGGTTTCAATATTCAAATAAGATCGATCAGTGTAGTAATTTTCAAGATCCAATCTAAAAATTCTCTTAGCAAGTTATAAAGTTTTATATACGACCCCATAATATAATTCAATTAAATAGTTTGCACAATTTATCAAACATATAAAATAGGGACTTTCAACACTTGGGTTAATTCTAGAAATTCTACTCCTCAATTACATTAAGGGTCCGTTTGGAAAGCAAGAAAATGACTTCTGGAAAATGTTTTATGGAAAATGAGTCATTTTCCGGAAAACAGTTTCATTTCCCGTGTTTGGATGTATTATGGAAAACTGTCTTTGTGTGTTTGGTTCATTTTCCGGAAAATGGATAGAATTGTATAATTAAACATTGTAATTGTTTTATTTAAAATATAAAAAATTATAATAGTTATTAAAATAATGGTATTTAATAAAAAATAGAATTTATAAAAAAAATTAAAAAAGTTAAAAAAATTTAAAAAAAAAATTAAAAAAAAATATAACAAAAGTTTTAGGCAGTTTCCCCACCTCCTTAGTCCATGGACATGGGTGATATGGCTTGGTTTTGGTCGAAAACATGCGAACCAGCTATTCTGGCGATTCCGCAAAATGACTTACGGAAAAAATTCTGTAAGTCATTTTCCGAAAAAATGAACTGATTTTCCTTAGTCCACGGAAAACATTTTCCGTTGACCACATTTTCCAGACATTGCCAAACACAGAAAACTCGGAAAACATTTTCCAGAAGTCATTTTACAGGTTACCAAACACACCCTAATTCTGGACTCACATTGAGTGACTAGAGTTCATATTTTTGTCTTCAAGTATTGTTTAAGACTCTAATTGCTCTCATTTACACATTACTAGCACCATATATATCATTCACTTGATTCAAAATTTCAAACTCCATATATGGCTTGCTAATAAGGACTGAGCTAATTAGGGGTAGATGGTAGCTATAGTGCCCCCCCTCCCCTCCCTCCCCCAACACACACACCAAAATTTTACTAATACTGTGTGCTTTTAAATATAGAGGAAAGGGTTCATGCTATCAAAATAAATAATTAATTATTATCATATTATTTTTGTTTATAATGAAAAAAAAACTAATTTAAAGAGTTAATTCCAACAGAGATTATTTGTCTTTGGTGAAAATTTTAAATTTAGTCAAGACTATTATTTTTGTCATTTAACACTTAGACTGTCATACTTTGGACTTTTTTGTCCTTCCGATGAATTTTCCGGTAAAACCATATTTTAGGCAAGGGTATTTTCATATATCATTTTAATTTTTTAATTATTCTAGTTAATTTTAATGAAAGTCTCTTATCTTTGTTGACAATTCCAAATTTGGTCTCAAACAATAGTTTTTATCATTTAACACCAGACTATCATATTTTGGAAGTACACTTTTGATCCTTCTGATTACTTTTTGCACAAAGTGTTTAACAATCTGTTTTGAGTACTATATATCTCTGTGTTGGTTTGTCCTTAATCCAAGCAACCACCTCCTTCAATGCCATTACCTTAGCTATCTCCGGAATCAGAATACAATTTAATAAGCAGTGTCCTGCTCCCACAAAATGTTTTGCGTGATCACAAACAACAAAACCAAAGCCTGCCCTCCTTTTCTCCTGAAAAATTGTTGCATCGACATTGCGCTTTAAAACGCCCACTGGAGGTGGTTCCCAAACTTCAACCCATTCGTACCACTAGACACGATTGCATATTTAGTTAAAGATTGTATATTTAAGTTATTAGGACTCTGTGAGTCTGAGTCATGATAGGATTGTCTATCCTAATATCTCTGTGAGTCTGAGTCATGATAGGATTGTCTATCCTAGTATCTCTGTGAGTCTTCTTGTATATATTCTACCTTTGTCATTGTATTCAATTCAACTCAATCAATACAGATATTGTGTTCTCATCTGGTATCAGTTTGTTCGGGTTCTCTCCTGATGGCCGACGGTTCTGTTAATTCTTCTGAACGGACTGTCTCGGATGCCGCTGTTACGTCTGCGGCCTCTCCAGCGGTGGCCTCCATGTCCATAGCTCATCACTATGTGAGTCTCAAGCTAACGAATAACAATTTTCTGTTCTGGAGAACACAAGTCATGTTGTTTCTTCGCGGACACGAATTATTAGGGTTCGTTGACGGATCGAATCCGTGCCCTCCTGCCACGTTACCTGTCGTTGCTGTGGTGCCTCCCGCGTCGAACCCTACTGCCGGCGAGTCTTCCGCAATACCGCCGGCGCAACCCAATCCTCTTCATGCAACGTGGGTTCGGCAAGATCAAGCTGTCTTGAGCATGTTGATCTCTTCGTTGTCGCCGGAAGTCATGCATTTAGCTGTTGGCTGTCCTACTTCGCAAGCTCTTTGGCAGTCGTTGGAGCAGGCGTTGACATCTTCGACTCGTGCGCATACGCTTCATCTTCTCAGCCAGTTTCAGACAATTCAGCAAGGTGATTCATCTATTGCGGACTACATTGCGCGCGCCCAGGTGTTGGTCGAGGATCTTGCTCTCGCCGGTCGTCCCGTTCCGTTGGATGAGCAGAATCTTTATGTTTGCCGGGGCTTGCGACCGGAGTTTATTCCTCTCACCGCTTCCTTAGCTGTTCGGGGTCAGCCGGTTTCTCTCCAGGAGCTGGCGTCGCTGCTCGGAACCCAGTCGTTCATGGCTGGTGGGAGTTACGCCGGTGTTGCAGCGGCTAGTCCGAATGCGTTTGTGACGCAGCAAGGAGGCGGGCGTGGCAGGTCTCGTGGAAGGGGAGGTCGTGGTGGTTCTTGGCAACCGCGTTGTCAAATTTGTGGGCTTCTTGGGCATACTGCTTTAGCTTGCTATTCATATGTTGGCTCGCAACCTTAGGGTCATATGGTTTATAATGATAATACTGCGCATATTCCTCCTGATTCTCACTTGTGGGTGCCTGATACTGGAGCCACTCATCATGCCACTCCTGATATAGCTGCCTTGTCTGCCTCGGAAGACTACCATGGTTATGATACCCTTCGGGTTGGTGATGGTAAGGGTTTGATTATTAGTCGTATTGGCCATGTTACCGTTTTTACTCCTTCTAGAGTTTTTAAGATGTCNGAATATTCACTAGAATTTATTAGTTTGATTAGTTGTGCTGTTTATTAGTTTGATTAATTGAAAAATTTATTAGTTTGATCAATTGTGAGATTATAAATGTTAATTTGTTACACAGGTTCTGAAACTTAATGTGTGAATTGTAAATATTACCGCACAGCACTGTAAACTAAATTGTTATAAATGTTATTAGTTATTTTTTTAAATAATAAACGATGTCGGTTTTTGCTTAAAAACCAACGTCGTTTATTATTTTAAAAAAATAAATAAATTACATACAACGTCGGTTATTTTGTATAACCACGCCGTATATAATTTTTTTAATAATTAAACGACGTCGGTTTTTAGCCTAAAAACCGACGTCGTTTATTTATTTATATTTTTAATATATGATACGACATCGATTTTTCGGAAGACCGACGCAGTATCCTTTTTTTTTTAATAATAATAAACGACGTCGGTTTTCCTAGATAACCGAGGTCGTTTATTTATTTAAAAAATTAAAAAATACATATGACATTGGTTTTTACAACCGAAGTCGTATCATTTACATACAACGTCTGCCAGATAGACGTTGATTTTTAACCGACGTTAAAAGTGCTAAAAAAAATCGACGTTAAAGGTGTTTTCTATAGTAGTGTCGACATCAATATTTATTGGATTTCTCAGTTGGACTAGGTCCTGAGCGGAGGCTATACTTTCTTCTACATTCTCGCCGGCTTCACGAGCGATCCTAGCCATGACATCGGAAACGTTCGTGCTCATTACCTCTGCTACTCGCGTTGGTTCTTGTGGGAGGGATCGAGTTTGAACAGAGACTGAAACATTGATCTTGCAAGTTGTTTCGACTTCTCTAACCAGTGTCTTCCTCTCCTTGGTTAGAGGGATCTCTTTGATTACCACTTGGGTGGAGGGCTCGACACTGCTCACCTCTCGAGCTTCTTCTACTCGAGGTTGTTCCCCCTGGGTTGGTGCCGTCTCGACTACTCTTTCTGCCAACCTCTCGTTCACTACCTTCTTTGGCCTAGTTGCGCCATAGCCTACTGCATGCTTCGACTTTTTGGGTAGGGGTGCCAGTTGGGTCTTCTCGGTTGGTTAGCTCGAGGTGCGTGAGATTGTTTCCTTTTATTCTCTTGAGCTAGTCTGACCACCTCGGCCAGGGGAACATTTGAAGAGCTCTTGGCCTAAGTTGGAGGCTTCTTTGCTTGCTTGGGCTTCGTTGGGGCTACTGTTGGTGTTTCTTTTGTAGCTGGAGCCTTAGTCTTTTTCTTGGTGGGAGTACTGGCAGCTGCTGGACCTTTTGCCTTTGACTTAGAGCCAGGAGGCTTAGTCCCCATGTAGTAGTGATTGCGATCGGTTGCGATACCTTCTCGGAGCTTGACTTACTTAGCCTTCAACAGCTCGACTACAAGAAATCCAAACCTACCTGCTTGGTGAGTGTTTGGTCGTGGACTGCTCGCTCAACTTACGATTTTAAGAAATCGTAAACTACCCTTGACCAGTCGACATGGTAATTGTTGAGGAGTGCGCTCAACATTGTAAACTTCTCATCGATCACGTCGTCCGTGCCGACAACTTTGCTTTCTACAGTCTTGCTGAGGATGTCCACAACACGCTCATACACTCATAAGGAAATGTCCCACTTCTGTTGTTACCAAGATATTATTAGTAATTAGCGTATATGGTATAAAAACACTCTAAGAGTCAAAAACTACTTCTTTGATCAAGCATTTCATTATGTTAGCTATCATCTTGACCATTATCTTGTAGATTACATTGCAAACTACAATAAGTCAAATGTTAGTCACCAGTTCAGGGATCATTTTCTTGGGCATTAGCACTACATTAGCATCATTTAACTCATAAGGAAACTTTCTGACATTCAGGTAACCAAAGACAAAATCAATCACATTTGTTCCCGCCACACTCCAGAAATTCTCAAGAATCACGAATTAATACCATCTAGTATGGGTGCTTTGTCCATGTACATGGCGAAGATCGATGAGCATCCCATTATTCATTTCCTCAATTATGCGGGGCTGCAAAGAATCAAAGAAACTTCTCCCTGACATCCATTGGTTTGAAAATGTTTCTCAAAATAATCCATCACAAGTGGGTTCAACCCCTCTCCTTCTACCCATCCACCACCTCCATTTTTTAACCTAGCAACATATTCTTCCTTTTTTAACCTAGCAATATATTCTTCCTTCTTCTATTGGATGTCGATTAGTGAAAATACTTCGTATTGGCATCTCCTTCTCAGAGCCAATGCAGTTTGGCCATTTGTTACCCAAAGCCAATATTATTCTTGCACCTTTCTTTCTTCTTTCTACTCCATATATATTCAAGACCAAATATGTATAATAATATTTATTATGGAGTATATTATTATAATAAATATGTAATTATTATATTATAATTTTTTATTACTTTTAGTATCATTATTATTGTGTAAGGTATATTGATCTTTATAATTACAATTTCAAACCTAACCAAACAATGAAGTCAATATTTATAGTAATTTATTTCTCACCAATCAAACAATGTAATCAATCTTCTTAGTAATTTCATTTATCTTCAATTATTTTTTCGGAAACCAAACCGCTAATAAAATGTATGGAGTGAATTATTATTTTGGTCCATGTAATTTTCTAGATTAGTTCTTTCAGTATAGTAATATCTAAGTTCTAGATAAATGAGATATTACATTGTAAAAAAATCATAATTATTATTAAAAAAAAAACTTAACAAAAATATAATCAAATAAATTTTAAAATATTATCAAAGTTTAAAATTATAGTCCCATACCCGAAATATCCTAATTCGCTCCGGACCTCGTTGGAGCTTTATAAGACCATACAAATACAGTCCTCCCATTCACTTCCCTTAAACCCCATACAACCGCACCCTTATCCCCTTCTTTCTTCTTCTTCTTCTTCTTCTTCTTCTCTCACGCCATGGCATACACTTCCTCCATTATCNATTTCATTAATTTCCATGTATAATAAGGAATTGAATCATATTTTGAATATTTTGTCAATTTTAGCCATAAATAAGGAATGATAAGGAAGGCTAGAATTTCTTATAAGGAATTATTATATACTCCGTAATATTATGTTGACCGATTTCAAAAATTTTGGACTAAAATGAGCGGGAAAGCTAGCAATTCTGTATATATATATAGAGTCATGTTCAGGTGTGGCCGTGCCCTTACGTGCGGCCGTGCGGTTTACACCACTCAATGTTACGAAATACACCACTCAATGTTAAGAAACACACCACACCAATATGCACTGTGGTGTGTTTCTTAAAATTGTGGTGTGTTTCATTGTGGTGTGTTTCTTAACATTGAGTGGTGTATTTCGTAACATTGAGTGGTGTGTGACCGCACGGCCGCACGGGAGAGCACGGCCACACTTGAAATTATATATATATATATATATATATATATAGTACGTATGTTTAATATTTTCGATAAAGAAGTTGGATTGGCATAAAATATCAAACACAATTTGCAAATGGAAATGGAAAGTGAAAGATGTGTACGTGTATGCATGAAATGCAATTTGGAAATGGAAATGGAAAGTGAAAGATGTGTACGTGTATCGTTGTATGCATGAAATGCAAATTGGAAATGGTGCTTCAAAGTTAGTGTAGTGGGATGCATATACGTGGATAAATGTGAGGTGCAAAATGAAGCCTAAGAAAACAACGTGTGTGCATGGGGTGATAACATACGGATGTGGCTGAAATTGAAGGGCAAGACAATTACTATAAATAGGCTCATTTACTATGAAGAAAGTTCGAAGTTTTAGAGTCTCAATTAAATATATATAGTCAGATAAGTGCTGCGAAGAAACTTCAAAGGGAAAGATTGGTGTACTATCCGGAAAAATCAGCTCCAGTTTATATCAATAGAAGCTGTGTTAAAATCCATGTTGGTTACAGTTTGTTTAATTGGTAGAATTAGTTCAAACTGTACGTGTAACTTTTTCATAGATTTGTTTTATAAGGTTAATGTTTAAATAGGTGGTAGACCTAGTTTTGTAATTCATTGAACCTTGTTAGTGTAAAAACCATCGGGTTGAGCTTTAGTGAAGAAGTTTTGGGCGTGGTCCCGCAGATTAGGAGGTGTTCTCCAACTGCGTTATCAATTTCAGCTGTGTACTTAGTTTGACACTTCTTAAATTGCATTATCTTATATTATATATCTGCATTACATAATTACTATTAGTATTATTATTATTATTATTATTATTATTAAAAACAATGCAAATTTTCAATCACTATTGCACAGAAATAAAGAGTTCATTCACTGTTATAAACAAAGTTAACAAACACACAACTCACGTCATTCACGGTTGATGTTCAAAATTTAGGCAAATATGCTATATATTATATACACATCAAATTTAAATACTTGAAAGTTTTGAGAAAACATACTTTATTAAGGTTGGCCCAGAATGATTATTGCTCAGGAATGATGTTCTCTATTGACAATAGTCGAAGAATAATACACGCTATAATCTAGAAGGCTAGAAGGTCAAACATAAATCAATTTTAGGTTAAAAAATAGAAGGGTAATTTTGTCTCAGGAGAAATTAAAATCCCGGGGTTGGGGGGGGGGGGGGGCGTGGGATAATATTTCAAGGAAATTGGGGGGTATACAAGTCCAACCCACCCACGGTCGAAATTT
>NXFB01000056.1:44270-57452 GCA_002525835.2 Ipomoea batatas
ATGAAAATGAGGGAATTGCAATTCCCTCCAACCAAACGAAAGAATTTAATTAGCTTCGGAATTAGGTGGAAATTAAGTGGAAATGGAATTGTAATTCCCTCCAACCAAACAACATGTAAGTGTTTCGTTAATAAACTTTTTATAACTTCAAAATGCTAAAGTTTAAAAAGCTATTCAAAACAACTTTTTCAATTATCTTTTTAAGAAAAGAAATTATACTAAACAACTATCAGCTAACAACTAATTTACCAAAACACCTTTCTACAATCAATTAATGTTATCAACTAGCTAGTTATACCTTCTAACCCAATCAGTTAATAACCATTTGTTTTGATGAGTTTTAAATAAATAATTGTGGGTGCAATTAGAGGCAAAACATGTTTAGTGGGTAGTTTGGTTAGGGTTTCCTTTTTTTTTTTTAAAGGAAAGATCGATATATTATTACTCCAAGGCATCAACCAATAAAAGATCAAGGATAAAAGATGGTGGGGAACAATCCCACTCCCTACAACTAGCATTGAACACGCCCCTAGCTAACAAATGGGCAACTGAGTTCACAGAGCGCTTAACAAACTTAAAGCTAACATTAGGAATAACACTAGCTAATTCGAGAATGTCTTTCAAAATAAGATCAAAAGAAGAAGTTGAATTCGAAAGCTTTAAACCCTGCATGACCAACTGGGAATCAGATTCCACCTGGATTGGCGTAACACCCCTCTCCTTCGCCCAGCACAATGCATCTCTAAGAGCTACAGCTTCAGCAACTTTAACTTGAAGAAGATCGGGCCAAGAGAAAGACCTTGCTGCCACAGACTTGCCTTCAGAGTCTCTTAGAATGCACCCACAAGCAGTGATTTTTGCATTTGTGTCGAGAGCTACGTACATGTTGAGTTTCAACCAACTGTAGGGAGGCTTTTTCCATTTCAATGGCGCATAAACGACGAGTGGGGGTGGCGGACGTTGTTGTAGATGCTGCCAGGCCTCCAAAAACCCCTTAGCTTCCTCTAGAATTACACCAAAAACTGCTTTAATTCCCTTCTAAATTCTATTGTTTCTCTCCTTCCAAATGTTCCAAGCCACATAAAGGAACATGCACGAGGAAGGGATATCCAGAGAGGATAACATGTGATGAAACCACTGTTGAAGATTCATATTGTCAAGAACCTGGATACCATGAAGTTTATGCACATTTTGGCATAATTACACTGCATTAAGAGATGAGGCACAAACTCTTGCTGCGAAGGACACAGAACACAACAAGGATTGGTAGGAACTCTTTTAACAACAAGGTTATCTGCGGTAGGAAGAATATTTAACAAATTTGCCATGATGGGTTTGTGTGTTTAGTGGGAGTGAGTGAATGTGTACGTGAAGGTGGTAAAACGAAGAGTTAAGACTCCCCGAGTGTCGTGTCTCTCAAGGATGGCGAATGAGAATCGAATGGATGTGATGGCATCTAAGAGGTGGAAGAAAAAGAGTTACGGGAATGGCTAGGAGTTGGAATCATAGGTAAGAGGGTAAGGTTGATAAAAGGGTGTGTATAGTAAAGAAAAGTAAAGTGGAGATTGGGGCTTTAGGCTTTTCCATGTGGTTTATCTTTGGATAGTTTTGTGAATGCAAGTTGCGGAATAGACTAGGGAGTTCATGGCACACTACCAAGTGGCGTCACACTTTGGACTCCCACATCCTCATTCGGTTGGGGCATTTCATCGAACACTTTGTCTACCACTCCTCTCGGATCTTGTTCTTTCGAACTAAGAGCGGAGATGTGGGTGAGTGAGACTCGTGGGTGGCCGCTATCGCGCGCACACTCACTTCCTTTGGGTTTGCTACCTAATGTGGCCACAAAAAGGCACAAAGCTTAAAGAACATCATCCACACAAGTTCAACATCCAACAAGCAAGTAATTCACAAATTAGAGCAATAATATTGAACATCCACATAGATCTACCATGGGGCCACCAATCTCCTTTCTAATCTACTCTAGCATAATAAGAAACAAGAAAAGGGAAAGGGAATCCAAAGAAACAAGTATTGAATTAGAAATTAAAGAGAATGGTTACCACCCCTTGAAAAAGGAGATCTTACAACCTTGATCTTGAATCCCAATCTTCCTTCTTGCCCTTAATCTATTCTATCTATCAATGAAAGGAATTTTCTCCCAAGAGGGGAGAAAACCCTCTAGATCTAACTATCCTATTCTATCAATTTTTCTGATCTCAAAAACTCCTCCCTTAGGTTTTGGGACAAAAGGGATTTATATAGATGGCAAAGGAAAGGAACAAGTTTCCCAAAATAACCCTTGGCCCGACCACGCTTGCTCACACGCGTGTGAGTGGCGTGGGGGCTCTCTGGAATGATTCCACGCCCATCCACATGCATGTGAGGCGGCGTGGGGCGTTACTGCATATTGGCTTGTTCATCTTTTTGCTCCATTTTAGCTTCAAATCCCTTTCCAACCTGTAAGATGCTTCAAAACTCTTTCTAGAAATGTTGTTAGAGGAAACTAATCGCATTTGAGCTGGAATGCATGTGATTGTTGTAATTGGATGCCAAAACGATGTGATTTTAATCTAAATAAAGACCCCTTATAAGTGCTATCCTTGGTGCTTATCATGCCACACAAAAATTTTGATCTTGGGAGGTATGGGTAGATTCCAAATAGTTGTCCAGCAGACAGTATGGACATTAGTGAATTCCCCTTGCAACTTCTTATATGCACTCTTCACAAAATAGTTTCCCTTCTCATCGGCACTCTAGATCATTTTATCATCATGGTTACCAAGGGGAATAGGAATACTTAGAATTCGGTCTCTGTCAGCAACCACGAATATGTCATTAATCAGCCCTTTTTCCTCCCAGTTGTGATGTTGGATATCCATCAAGTAATGGACTTTTGTTTGTGCCAGCTGTTCATACAAAGGAGTTTCCACGTAGAGGGATCCACTGTTGGGAAGCCAAGGGTCCATCCACACTTTAATAAAATGGCCATTTCAAACTCTCCATTTGCAACTATTTTTTATTAAAGCTTGAGATTCCAGAATACTCTTCCAAACAAAAGAGGGGCTGCCTCCAACCTTAGCTTCACAGAAAGAAGAATTCGGGTAGTATTTGGCCTTGAACAATTTTTTTTTTAAATAAGAATTTGCATCTTTCAACCAAGCTCTAATGAGAGCCAATCATAGCAAAAAACAACAAAAACACAAATGCAGAAAGTCATCATTTCCCCGGCCGCCCTCAACTTCTCTAATGAGAACCCACCAATCATATCAACCGAAAACGGCCATAGCAAAAAGAACAAGAAGAACAAAAAAAAGCAGATTAAAACATCACCAACTTCCCCGCGGCCCTCAACTCCATCGCCGCCGTCAACTTCCCCGCCGCCAACAACTCCAGCGCCGCCATAAACTCTAGCGCCGCCATCAACTTCCCCGCCGCCATCAACTTCCTCCTCTTGAAGAAGGCGGAGGGCTTCATTCAGGAGTTCAATCATCCTTGTTGCACGGTCTTCCTTGAACGTGAGGCAAGCTTTAAGACATTTGGCTTCATCCTTCAGAGTTTGAACCTCAGCTGCACACATTTTTAGCATTGCATCAGTCAGAGCTTGAATGCTTTCTTCTTCCGGCGTCTTAGAGGGATGACCCGGACTCAACGGGTTGAAGTTGCGGTCATCTCCCGCACTGCTTCCAATTTTCTCCATACTCTTTCTTGAATTTTACAGTTGATATTACGAGTATTTGTTATGGTGTAGGGTGCAGCTTAATATAGCACTCTCCCGAACAGCTTAGAAACCAAGGATTCTGGAGATTGGATCAACCGCCATGCTTGTTTACCCAATAAGGCTATATTAAAGTCCCTAATCGTTAGGAACCCCATACCACCAATGGACTTAGGCCTGCAGAGATCATCACACTTCTTCCAACTAATGCCTTTATCTTCTTCAAGTTGCCCCTTCCACCAAAATCTGTTTAATGCCAATTCTATCTTTTTGCAAATATCAATGGGAGTAAAAAGATGCTCATGGTGTATGCGGGAATGGACTGAAGCACATTTTTATTAGAATTTCCCTCCCAGCACGAGAGAGGAATATATTATTAAAGTTGTTAATTCTCCCGACCACCTTTTCTTTAATGAAGCCCAATATTTCAGTTTTCTTCCTACCAACGAGAGAGGGGAGACCCAAATATCTGCCCTGTGAAGTGCCCTCAGAGATGCCCAAAGTCTCCGCGACCACCTCCCTGGAAAGATTATCAACATTTCTACTGGAGGAAAGTGATGATTTCCCATGATTTATTGACTGTCTTGAAGCTTTGAGAATTCCCATAATAAGATGGATTTCATCACATTAGCCTCCAAGGAATTCGCCCTACAAAAAATGAAGCAGTCATCTGCGAAGATTAAATGAGAAATGATTGGTGACCCTCTAGAAATAGTGATACCATGGAGAGAACGCCTCTGCACTTCTTTGGCAATGAGCATATTGAAACACTCCATCATGAGAACAAATAAATAGGGATAAGGGATCTCCTTGTCTAAGGCCCCTTTGAGGTAAAAAAGAACAAATCTCCTTCCCTTCATGCATCAATGAATAATTTACAGACCGGATACAATACTGTCAAACTCACTGGAAAAGCCCATTTTTTCTGACACTCCTTCAATCAAGTCCCAATTGACCCTATCATATGCCTTACTCATGTCTAGTTTCATGCCAACCCACCCAACTTTGCCTTGACTTTTCCTCCTCAAATAGTGTTGAACCTCATAAGCAATAAGCAGATTGTCAGAAATTAATCTACCGGGTACAAACACGCACTGAGCTCCGGATATCAGATCATTAAGGAGTGGTTTAATTCTATTTGCCAATGCCTTTGCTAAAATCTTGTACAAAACATTGCAGAAGGTCGATCGGTCTCAGTTCCGTCATTGACTCGGGTTTAGACACTTTATGAATTAGAACTATGTGAGTATGATTAGCTCCAAGGGGAAGAACTTTGGATAATCTGAAATTCTCATAGAACTGAACTACATCCCTAGCCACAATGTCCCAATAACGTTGAAAGAACCCTGGAAGAAGGCCATCCAGACCAAGAGATTTTTCCGACTTCATGTCGAAAAGGGCCATTTTGATTTCCTCAATAGTGAAGCTTCTAACCAAACCAACATTCTGGGCATGAGATATTTTCTTGGCAAAGTTATCCAATACCGGACTGAGAGAACCTAGAGTCCCTTGAAACAGATTATTGAAATAATTGATCATTAGGGAGTTCAAGTCATTACCTCTTTCTAGCCATCTACCATTCGCGTCCTTGAGTCTGCCAATGCAATTATTTTGGCGCCTCCTAAAAACATAGTTGCGGAAGAAGGTGATGTTCTAGTCGCCACACTTTAACTAGAATTCCTTAGCGCGTTGCCTTAATGGCTTTGAGATGATAATATTGTGCCTCTTTGAATAAGGCACAACCCCTCAAATCCGTCCTCCCCTTCAGATTCTCCATGCGTCGCTCCTAAAATTCAATCCTTCTCCTGAAATTTCTAGTAAATATTTTTTCTCAACTCCACACAACATTATTGCATTTTTCGATCCTCTTCAGTAAATCAAGGCCATGCTAGGAGCCCCAGCTAGCAATGACTACCTCACGACAAGCCACTTCTTCCAGCCATAAGCTTTCAAATTTAATCCTTTGAGTAAATCTTTCTTGGTTGCTTGATAACACTCTCAAGAGAATTGGCAAATGGTCACTTCGCGATGAAATAATGGAGCACGCCTCAGCAACTTTGAATCTGTCCCTCCACGAATCGTTTACTAATATTCTATCCAACTTTGCTTGAATCCATTCTGGCTTTCCACGAGACTTTTCCCAAGTGAACTGATGTCATTTAAAAGCGAAGCCGGAGAGGCTGCTTGAGTTCACAGCCTTACGGAAGCCTTGCAAAAGCCAGTTTAGTTGCGGGTTGCCACCTCTCTTCTCGCTAGACGAAAGAATATCATTAAAATCTCCGACCACTACCCAAGGGAGGTTGTTTTGGGAGGATAGAGTTTTCGGAAGATTCCACCCACATGCACGGTTTCTCCTTTTCGATTCGCCATAGAAATCAGTAAGACGCCACTCCTACTTACCAGAATACTCCGTTACTGCCATGTTAATATGTCTCTGATAAAAACTAGTGATCTTCACCATAGCGCCTTGTTGCCACATAACAACCAGCCCACCACTATGATCATGATTTCTTACCACAAATAGGTCTTCAAAGCCCACTCTTCTTTTAATGGGCTCCATTTTACTTTCACCAACAAGAGTCTCAATCAAAAAACAATATTGGGCTTCTTAGTGTTAATAAGATCCACCAAGACTTGAACTGACGTGGGATTGCCTAGCTCACAACAGTTCCAAGTCAAAATATTCATTGATTTAGGCAGGCATGCTTTCTAGGACCCTCCTTTGGCAAGTTTTTTGGCACTTCAACAGATGAAACAGTATCAATGAATATTGCAATGTAGAAGATAAAATGGTTTTATTGAATAGGAAAGAGGCACAGAGTTATCACTAAGACACCCTCCAAAAAGAGTTTCAGGCTCTTGTCCAGCTGCTACAGCTATAATAGAACTTACAATAGATACTGCAATGCAGAAAATAAAATATAGTAAAAGGATAGAATTGAGGAGCTAATTTATTTCTAACAAGCTCCATGATTATTCTCCCTTGATTTGTGTGTTGACTGTTTGACTTGACTGATTAATAGGCCAGATTTGCCGATTTTCCTTTTTGTGTTATTTTTTTTCGTGAGTAAACCACTGGTTCCCTTGGGTGCATATCATTGCCACCCACCAAAGAAACAACCTTGTCCTCAAGGTTGGAGTAGGGAAACTAACCTCGAAAATCAGACACATCCATCTAAGTAGCGTTATCTTTCGGGTGGCCCTCCCACTGCACTAGAACCTGCGAAATTCCTTACAGTTCACAAATATTCAAGATGTCTTGCGGGAAATAACATTGATCGGTCACAATCATCTCTTGAAGAAGGTCAGTCACTGCCAGCAGTGCCAGCTTGTATGAAACAACATTGGATTTTCGGGTATTCGTAAAAGGGTCGTACAAGCGAGGAGCCAACTTTTGGTTGATGCGATGGTGGATTGTGGATTGCTGGAATTCATAATAGCCAGAGTGCGTTCAAAACGCTATTTTGGGCACATCTTGTTGAACAACTCGTATTTGCTAGTACCCCGAACGAAGATTAATTTTAGAAAAGTACCAAGCCCTGTGCAATTCATCTAACATCTCCTGTATGATTGGAATATGGTACTTGTTTGGGGGCACGGTAACTTTGTTGAGTTCCCGATAGTCCACACAAAATCTCCAGCTGCCATCCTTTTTCTTGACCAATAAACCCAGACTTGAAAACGGGCTTGAACTTGGTTAAATGATTCATGCAACCAGCATTTCCCCCACCAATTTTTCAATCTCATCTTTTTTATTATGTCCATAACGATACGATTTCACATTTATTGGAGAGAAGTCTGCCTGCAAAACAATTTGGTGATCATTTGTTCGAATTGGAAGCAAGCCATTAAGGTTGCCAAAGGTTTGATGGTGGTGCTGCAATAGTGCGCTTAATTGAGAGTGTTGTTGGGCAGAAATTTCGCTTGCACTGTAATATGGAATTGGTGAGGCCGAACTTTTTCATAACCAACAACAATAGTCAACTACCTCCAATTTTTCTAGTGAACTAAAGGAGATTGGCAATCGAGACAGAGATGGGTCACACACCAAGTGAATCGGTTTATCATCAGTTTTGAAATCCATCGTTAATTTCGCCCAATTCGCCTTCATGTCGCCTAATTTCTCCGTCACGCAATAACCAAAATAACATCCACTCTGCCAATGGGAAATGCGAAGCAATCCAGTGGCATTGTAAGAGGACCCAAATTAATTAGCAGTTGAAAACATTTACCATCTGACTTAGTGTGACGACCATCCTCCAATCGAAGAACTTTGACATTGGTTCTAGTTGTTGTTGGACATGAGTGACCAAGTTGCAAGAAATAAAATTATGACTTGCCCCGATGTAAACCATTGTAAGGATATCATTGGCGCTAAACTTCCCCTAGAACTTTATTGCTTTTGGATTGTCGATACCACCTAGTGCAGATAAGGGAAGGTCAAGGAACAAGATGGGAACAACACTCCCAGATAAGTCCTCTTTTGCTACATGATCAGGTATGACCCCATCACCACCTGCTTTGTTTTCTGCAATGATTAATGTTCAGAGAGATTTATTTGGACAAACATGCAATAGGCTGTAAGGTTGTTGGAAATGAAAACAAAGCCCATTTGCTCGCATATCAAGAACTCTCAATTTGTATAATGGCGAGCTACTTTCTTTGCGAAAGACGAACCGGAGTTGTGAGGAAAAAGAGGAGATCGAGACTAAGAGGTGAAGGAGCTACTGGAATTTTTTCCTAAGTGGTGGGGATGGGCAGGAACTAATCTGGACTAATGGTGAACAGTTGAAAAAGAGTGGGTTGGGGCTTTATTTTAAGAGTCCAGTAGTGTAACACCCCGGACCTACCTTCCCGTACATCCGAGGCATTACCGCCACACCTAGAGAGAGAGTTCTATCATTCCTCGATAAACCTCACTCTAGGTGCACAGGCTAAATGAACTCTTCTCATCACAACAATCACTCAACAGATACTTAACACTTTCATACATACCAACTGGTGAAGCTTCATTAAGCAAAGTATATAATCTTGCAAAAATACATACATAAGATTACCCCTCGGGCCAAAATACCAACAAGGTTCAACCTAGACGCAACTGGTCATGCCTAGCCATCACTAAGGCTACAAAAAATATATGTACACCAAAAATTTTCCCAAAGACTCCCAAAGATCCGACGTCTAGTCAAGCATGCGGTACACGGGGCCGGTGAACTCTCTCCAGACCAGGTGCCACTCCTCCTCATACCAGGTAATATGGTCCAAAAACCGAGAAGTGGTTATGACCATCGACCACTCCTCCCAAACATCCCGAGGGCTAGGGTCCCAAGGGTAGGGGTAGTGCACAATGAACTCCAGGGGATCGCTACCATCTAACGACTCTATGGGGTAAAAGCCATAAGCAGCCTGGACCTCGTCCATAACTGGGCAAGAGACAAAAGGGGCCGACGGAGCCAAAGGAGTATCTGGGTTGGTGGGAGCCTCGGGAGCATAACCAGGTGCGTATGGGTCTTCTCCCTCCATCATCTGTATGTAATCGTCATAATCCATGCCCTGACAAACATACTCCGGTGAACTTTCGGAGTTCACCGGGCTGCATGAACTGACAGTAGACTGCATCTGATAAGAACACAGTGAAGTGTAGTTAGCACGACGGCTAAGTAAGGATATCCATGGGTTATTCAAAACTAAATAAAGGTTTTGTAAAAATTGTTACATAGAAAACCCTATACCTTACTCATCTGCAAGATTCTACCTGCAACAGTTATAAATAGCAACTTGCATACATTATGAGCACAATTCAATAACGTCTCATAACATTTTCCCTCTTAACAAGGTCATTTGGTAATCATTTACATACTCAATAATATATTGTTAAACAAGTAAGCATACTAGTAAGTAGCAGAAAACATAGATCACACATCTTGCTTGGAATCACTTTAGTAGAAAAACCTTTCCCTCGTAATTAGATTCCCATCACCTTTCACTTTTCTAAGAGAGAGATCACCCACAACCTTTGGGTACTTAAACACTTATTACATCTCTCTTTCCCGTAGCTACGGTGTAACTACATTCATATTTCAAAATTCCACTTAGTCCTAGATAGAAAGTGTGAGGCCTTTGGAGTCCTTTCTCCACTTTTGAACACTTGGATCGTTGAACTCGGGTTCAGTGGTCATCGTCCGGTCTAATATTGATCCCCTGGACTTATAGGAGCGTTGGAATGATTCCTAGCTAGCCTCACTAGGTTCATAAGAACGACACCTACCCGAACATAGAGTGACTATACTTAAGTGTGCACACCCCGTAGGAGTACCTTTTCCTTCCAGGTGATATAGTACTCGACGAATAGAGTTCGCCCACAGTATGATTGATCATACACATAATTACCATGCGGAATAGGCACTTTAAGCTCATCTTTATTCCGTGGTTAACAAGATCCTGCACCACTTTACTAGAACTAAGGTTTGAAAACCATTTTTCTACTCTTTCCCTTTTCTTGCATTGAAAATATTTTGGACATACTTGGGTCCATTCCAATACTCGGAAATTAATTCTCCTTTTAACACATTTCAAATATTCTCCTTTTCTTTTACAAAACATTTGGATAATCCACTAACAACCTTTCACCATAGTAATTCAAGTGTAACAATTCTACACTTTCACCCCCACACTTTTCACATAATTCTCATATTTGACACATACATCTCAATGCATATAACATATACATTTCCCAACCTCAACATAGGCATAACACATAAAATATAATTATTCTTCTCACTAACCACATATATAATTGTGGGTTATACATACCATATACTATAAACAAAATGAGACATTTTACCATGTATGTATACATAATACAACATTTTATTAATACATACATACCCATATATGTACATATATATATATATATATATATATATATATATATATGTATATATATATATATATAGAATTACATTCAAATAAAAACACCCTTTATATTACAAACGTGTGGACTGCCGAGCACCGTTGGATGGTTGATTTTAACGGTTGGATTTATGTGTGGATTGGGTGGGATATTTTATTTGTTTGCGGGTGTTTTTATTTTTAAGGGGGGTAATTTTGGTTTTTATTGGGTTGTAACCTAGTGTCATTCTAGGGACAGGTCACACGCATCCGAATTAATTGGTTTTTATCTATGAGTTTCTTGCTTTAGTCGCAGGTTGGTGTACGAAACGTTGGCATTCTCTTTTTTTGATTTCGACGGTTGTCTCCATGTATCAATGGTCGCCGGTGCCGTCGAGTGGGGTCCGCAGTCGAGCCAAGCGTCGGGGACTACCTGCTAGGGGCATTGGTCGAGGTATTCCTTTTCAAACTTTTAGCGTTCTCGTGTGGTGAGGACATTTTCGTTGCTATTTTTTATTTGTAATTTTGTAAATTTTAGGAATTTCTGCTATTTTGCTGGCCATTTTTGTAACATTTACTGTTCGTCTATTCTGGGTGGGGGCGGGTGGGTTAGGGTTTGAATTAGAGTTTTTTGTTCCTTTTTGTTTGTGTGTTCTGGGTTGTATATATGTACTACCATGAATTCCTCATGATTCTACTGTGTGCGTTTGTCAGATTTAGTGTGTGCATTATATTTGTCAGATTTTAGTGTTGAACTATGGTGAATCCCCCGTGGGTATGGTGAGTGTTAGATCATTTGTGTGCATTCGTCAGATATGTGGTATGTAGGCTAGCTATGTTCCTTTAGTTTGTCATGCTCAATCTATTGTTTCTTATTCGACTTTATTGTACTTTGATGATCTAAGACATACGAGTATGTGTGTGCATGGCCTGTTATTGGTGTGTGTGTTAACAAGGAATTCAAAAATTGAAATATGAGATTTGAATTTCAAATTTGCATGCACGCATGAATATGATAATGCTTATTGATTATCAATTCAGCCATCCCAAACTAAACATTTGATTTCAATTTATGTCCGATCGAGTTGACATCTTTCAATTAAAGCACACTCTGTCCAAAATGAACCTGTAATATTACATGTATAGTTTGTCGAAATCTGGACAATAAATGAATGCTGAAAGTTTAAGAAACGTTTCACCACAAATTTTAGTCAAAATTTCAGCATGCTTTAACAAATTTGTTTACGGATATGTGTGTGCATGGCCTGCTATTGGTGTGTGCTACCTGGGTGTTTTTTGAATCGTGGTTTATTTTATACTTTCATGGGACCTTGCGTTGTATGTGGCTATTACATTTTGTCCTTTTTATTTGCTTTTGTTTGCCTCTGTCATCCTCTCCTATTCAAGTTTTTTTTAATTCTCTTTAAAACCTCCCTAATTTTATTTTTGTAGAAGGACATGCTATCTGAGTTCTTCCGACTGATTAGTCCTGCGAAGATAACAATGTGTGCTTGTGTTGAGGGTAAGAGGATGCAAATGTCTTGGCGCGATTCAAAGAATAAAATTGACTATGGAGTTTGTCTCATGCGTTACATGGAGATGTATGTTGGCCAAGGGGTGTCTAAGTGGGAATGCGGCCTTGTTAAGGGTGAAACTGATAAGCTGCACCAACTAAGGCTTAACTACATGAAGGAGCTAGCAGTTTCAGGGTTCAATGTGCATATATCCAGGAATTTAAGTCGAGCGTACCAGCATATTAGTGTTCCTCTCGCGCCTTCTTAGGGATGTGCTTCCCTCTGTGTCGTTTTTGTCCATTTATAGCTTCTCATTTATTAGAGTAACTATTGTTATCTATCTAGGGTGGTGACTCTTTTTGTGCACACACTATGCATTTGTTGTTTGCACATTTCTAATTATACGCCGGCTTCTCGTATGGTCTTCTTTCTAGTTTTTTTTGTGTAAGAAATTTCACAATTAACCTTTAAATGGCAATGGGTTTTATAGTCAGCGTACATTATTCACCTTTTGGATTCGTGTTATTGGTTGTTTTTGCTATTTTTCCTCGCCCGTGAATATGGATACTGGTATTCTATATAGTAATTGACGGTAATAATGTGTTACCGGGTATGTAATCTGATAAACAAGTATTATTGAAGTAAGGTGGTACAGTGTTTGAGTACTGTGCAGTGCTCAGTGTACAAGTGTTGTCTAGTAAGAAGTGTCAGAAGTCCCCCCTTCACTATGTGGTTGTGAGACCTTTTATTCTTTTCAGCTCAGTAACCGTTGGACATCAATACCCGAGGTATTGAATGCTGATGAGCTGAACGTTTGTCATCAATTGCTGAGGAGCTGAACGTTGGCCATCAATGCTGAGGAGTTGGACCGTTGCGCATTGATGCTGAGGCCGTTGCGCATTGATGCTGAGGAGTGAGGTATCTTTGGTAGTTTGAACGGCAACCTGGTTATGACAGTGGTTCCGGGTCGGGTATCCAATTACCCTGTCACCAGTCCCCCCACTCCCTAGCCAACGAGAGTAATTGAGGTGGTTTGGGAGTAATGACCTGCACGAGACC
>NXFB01000056.1:64983-76819 GCA_002525835.2 Ipomoea batatas
TTAGAGTAGTGTTTCAGCCCTCTTTGTATTACGAATTGCTTATTGCTTAGCCTTTCTCAAGGCCTTAGACACCTATTTATAAAAGTTAGGAGGGATTTCTCCCTTTTGTAACCCTAAACTACCATATATGAATTAGGATTTCTTTCCTTATTACATTTGGATACTTTCTTAATCTATTTTGACCTTCTTTCCAAATCTTCCGCACGATTCCTACACCCAATCGCCTTTGCCTTTAGGAAACCTTCTAAAAGCGTTATTAGGAAACTTCACGACAGCCCTTCACACACGGCCTTTTTTACCTTAGCCATGCCTTCTAGGTCGGCCAGACCGCTTCATAACTCGAGAATCCACCAAGCATATTCTTTTCAGTCTCAAACTCACCCTTGAACGTGTTCCACAAAGTTGTCCACTAAATAACCTCATTAAACAAATTCATGGCCGACCGATCGATCATCGGTCGACCGTCGGTGTCACACCGCCCTTCCTTCCGAGTCTTTCAAGCTCGCCCTCCTTCCTTCCGCATCTCCGGCATTTCCCTTCGGTCGGCTCTTTCCTCATTTCCGAGCGTCAGGTACCCAGCCTTAGCCATTCTGCCATCATCTAGTCCCTCATTTTCCCTAGCTACACGATGCACGACTCGGGGAAATGTCTAGTTTTTCCTTAGAGAATTTTTCTCCCTAGTCTTTCACTTTCCCGAGTGACGCGAAGCACGACTCGGAAAAGTATTGATAACTCGGCTTTTATCATCAACCCATCCTCTTCCGCTTTCGCCTTCTTAGGGAAAGTTTTTTACTCCCCCCACCCCACCCAGTCCCTTACTTTCCCGAGTTACGCGAAGCAAAATTCGGAAAAGTACTTGCAATTGGGTTTCGAGCTTTCTTCTTTCATGGTCGTCACTCGTCCGCGCCCGAGCTTTCACATTTTGATTTTATCTTCTTCACGTTCAATCACTAGCCAAGTCTGTCGCATTAACTACCTTCGATCCTTATCTTTTACGGGACAGCGAGCTTCTAACACTGTCACGTCGCCTTAACTATATTCACTCGGGTGCAACTTCAGAACGTCGCTTTCGAGGCAGCTGTGATACCCCAGATTATTTGAATATTTGTTATATTTTTTTTAAGTGAGCTACTTTGCTATATAAATATGATTTTAAATAAATTATTTTACTATATGGTTCATAACTATACTAGTTTATTATTATAGTATTTTATGTAACCCAAAATCACTTGAGACTAGTCTTATTATATTTATGTTACATTCATTTTTCCTAAATTCATGTTACTATACGTTTTGCATATAAGTAAATATATATATATATATATATATATATATATATATATGTGTGTGTATTCCTCTTAATTGTTAACAATTAGCAATCACAATCATTCTAATTATTATTTCTAATATATAGAATATATACACGGTTTTCTATATATGTATGAATTCTATTCCTAATCGTAATTAGCATACACATAGACCATATATGTACAGTATAATTTGCGATATATATGTACATATACATTATACATAATTCTTGCTAGTATAAATATTTATACATATATGATATATTACATAATCTTGCCTTAGGTAGTAATATATTTTTCTAATAGGTAAGATATATATATATTAATATCCTAATTCCAATCACATGCACGTTTTCCCATAATCTTAGCATTTTTATAATTTATTGGATTGCTGTTACGTACATTTCCATTGCAATAATTATATATATTAATTATATACATTAGACCTCATATTGAAATGTGATCTTGGCATGCGTGTATATATATAATACAAATGCATACAATTATTTTTGTTGCATGGTTTCTCTCTACCGTATGTCAATATATGTATACGATTCTCTCTCATTTCAACGTATCAAGTCTTCTTCTTCAATGATTTATCTAGCAAGCAAAAGTATCGACTTTAGGGATTATGGTGTGCAGTAGATTATTTTGCTTTGGCTCTTAGAGGTAAGATTTATGTTCATCTAAATTATTTTTACCTCATATGAAACAAAAATCTTTTCCTAAGTGCTTACGTGAAAATCATTTCTCTCAAAAATCTATTTCGTTATTATTCTTGAATAATTGTTATGTGACTCATGATCTTTGTGATAATTGTATTCGATATATAATTGTTTGAATGTATATGAAAGCATGTAATTATAATCTTTATGTTGAATTAAGTAGATTTGCATGTGATTCGTATATTACTAAATCTCACATGCCACATATGACTATTGTATATATATGCTTATTATATGATTTAGATTTACATGAATTTATGTACTATGGAATTTGTATATGTATATATATATTCGAACCTATGAATATTGGGTAGTGTATGTGTATGTAATTGGAAATTACAATTTGAAATGAATGCGTGAACTGTGTGTCGTGTGCTGTTTATTTAATTTATATATATATATATATATATATATATATATATATATAAAATTTGTAATATACACTGAAGTTGTATATTAATTAGTACGTGCATGAGTTATACAGTGTATGTGTGCTTCAGTACTTGTAAATAGGTAATCTAATAATATATGTACCTAAATAGTTGTAGTTACAGAATTGAATTATTTGGGAAGATTTTATGGTGTAAGTGGCGTGCAAATTGGTGCAAGGTTAAGAATACAGTTATTTCGGTTATAGATATAAGTGTAAATTTGAATAAGTTACTTGGGTGTAAAGGCTTTTGATGTAAGGTGTGAAATTTGAAAGATTTGGTGATATATATATTCTGTCTCGAGAGGATGGTGATACTTGGACGTTTCAAATTCTCCTTTTTGGTTACTATTATTATTGTGAGAGCTGAGTTCTCTCTATTTGGTTTTGGCCACCGGTTCGTAGATTCGTCCGGTTGGTTTGGATTTGGTTTTGGTCATCGGTTCGTGGATTCGTCCGATTGGTTTGGTATTGGTTTGGAAGTTGAAACTTTCCATTTGCATCCATTCCTCCTTGACACTGTATATAATAACTACTATTGAACATATGAAAAGTGTGATTAATTATTTGGAAATTTTACTTGGTTACTGTGAGAGTTTTGGATACTCTCTATATTTGGTGGTTATTTAGAGAGATTAGAATTCTCTCTTTGGAATCTATTTTGAGAGATTGGAATTCTCTCTTTGGAATCTATTTTGAGAGATTGGAAATATCTCTTTGGTTATTATTATACAACTGGAAATTATATTTGGTCATTATCATGAGTTGGAAATTCTTTGGTGATTATTTAAGGATTATAAATCTCTTTGGTGAATATAGTATTGTTTAAAGAGATTTTGAGTACTGGTGATATATGAAATATATCTTGAGGAAATGATTATATGAAAATGTTGAGATACTGATTATATGATGAATTTTGAGGAAAGAGTGATTGGATGATTTTGGTTATGGATAGGCAATGCCTTGATGTCTTAGGAATTTTGTGGATGTTTATATATATTCTTGGATGTGTGATTTCCTCAAGTTATATTTTAATTGGTTAAAGATTATTGATATTGATGATAATAAAATGTTTAAGGGGTTAATGTGGTATTATATGCTCCTATGTGTTATGTGTTATGTGCAAAATGATTTACGGGGTGGAGTAAGTCTTACCGGCCGTCGTGCTGACTTTGGTTTTCCCCTTAGTTATTTTTGCAGGTGATGATTGCGTGATTTGGAGCATTGGCATGAGAGTGATTTGCGTTAAATTTTTATAAAGGTTGTAATTAAATCCATTAGAATTCATATTGTAATAGTAATCTGTAGTAAGTAGTTTTTGCCTGTGCGTTTGAGTATGGGATACTTAAACGTGGCATAACACCTTTTTTTCCTTTTGTTAGTAGTTTAAGGCTTCCGCTAATGTATTCGAATTGTATTTTAAAAAAAATTTACCCGTATTTTCTTAAGTGGAAAAAGTGGGGTGTTACAGCAGCTCTCCCTCTATAAATAGCGTCGTCATTTCCATATTTGCTCACCTTCCCACATTCCATTCTTACTTCAATAGCTATGGGACTCAAACGAAATGTTTCTGCTCCAGCTCGTCGGCGATCCTCTCCTCGACTTGCTGAACAGGCCAGGCGTGCTGCTAAGGCACGCATGGCTAAACGGAAAGAGGGCTTAAGGTCTCATGGCCTCCAACCCGGTGATGACCCAACCTGGCCCGTCGGTATTCCGCCTCGGAAGAAGACGACTGTGTTCTCGTCCCCAATGACCCAGTGTGTGAGGAAGAAGAGCCAGCTCTTCCTAAACTTGCACCAGCAGAGGAGCCAATTTCGGGCCCTAATGCTCAGTACTTCTTCAAGGGCATCTACGACATGATTAACCACGACACTCTCAAGGGTGCTCCATCGGTCATTGCCCTCTCTTGGGAGGAGTACCGTGACTTTGCCCCAGCCCTGGCTCCAGCAACTCAGACCGTCTCCACTGAACTTGCTCCTCCATCTACTAAGTAGGATAGGGACTTAGTCTAAGGTAGTCCCGTTTTTTGGTTGAAAAGGTGCCATATCGGCTCTTTATTTTGAATGTAAATGATCTACCTTCTTTGGCCTATGAATGAAATAGTAGGTTTTGCTGGTGCTTGTCTTTGCATGCCTTTGACAGTCAGGCCGACTCATAACGGAGTCACCTTCCTCATCCTTAAAGAACTACCCAAGGCCTTCTGCCTTCTCAAACTTAAGGATGGGCTAGTCCCTCAGACCTTTGGTCGACTGGATTAGGACTGACCTTTCCCTTTCTTCAAGGGTTTCAGCACAGCCTCCCGAACTTTAGCTTTAGGGTATACCTCGCACGCCCTAGATGTGAGGTCCTACTCTTTTCAGAGCGGTTATCCGGCTTGAAGTGAACGACAGTCGACTCTTAGGTCTAAGGACTTGGCCGAGCTTCGATCGGCCTTCCCTTTTTCAAGGGATTCTTGGTCCGACCTCCAAGGTCTTCCCTCGCTGACTCGCCAAGTCTGACTCTGTAAGTCGGGTACTGATCGTTGAGTCTTCGTTGTGTTTGATAACTTTCCATCTTCGCCTTTTCCAATCATCAATAATCTTTTTCGGAATTCTCGCTTTCATCATTACCTTTCTGAACTGTCATACGAGCATTTAATGCTTTCACACCCTAACCTTTGCTAACCGTCAATCAATCATCGCGTCCTTCGCTCGACCATCCGATTGAACCCAGGCATCCTCATCTCCTTCCTCTTAAATACCTTTCCCTTTTACCCCCTTCCACTACAGTCAAAGTATTTTTACCATTTTCGCCATCTTCCTTCAGTCTTTGCCGTCTGTTTTCTATCGTGTTTTCACCGTTTCTTCCCTGCATTGCGCCCTTTTCCCCGTTGCTACCTTCCTTTTCTCTTCCCCGGCGTCAGTTTCGAAACTAGGGTTACTAAAAACCCTTCTGCCTCTACTTCCCAGCCGATGGCTTCTAACGACGCCCCGGCTGAACTTCCAGCCAATACTCCAGAAGAAATACCCTTTCACCCAGCCATGGCTGCGGCCGAAATATCCCCATGGGCCAACCTTGTTCGTGCCTCCGGTTGCAACGAGGCCTTAAATTTCTAGTCCGGTTCACCTCAACCACTAGCCTTGAAATGCTCGATCACATGAGGGACCTACTGGGGCCCAATGCCGTTGTTTTGGTGACCAACGATCGTGACATCCACGATCCTCCTTCTTGGATTCTTTTTTGCTTGATCGCGTCCTCCGCGTCAGCATGTCGATTGGCTCTTTGGATGACATGAGCATACGAGGTTGGCCATTTAGTATGGAGGTTGGTACACAGCTTTCCCAACCTCAAGTTCTCCATGAACAAGATTAACAACGTGTCATCTTCTAGGTCGTCAACCTCCTGGACTTCCTTTTGCCACCGAGCTAGGAACGATCGTAATGGCTCGTTCGGGTCATGCTTGATCCCTGATAAATACATAAAGTTCTTCTTGGGTCAGAGGTTAGCAGCATAGTTGGTCAGGAAGAACTCGGCCAACTGCTCAAAATTGCTCACTGAATGATCGGGCAATTTCATGCACCACATTTGCGCTGCACCGACCAATATAGTCAGGAAATCCTTGCACATCAAAGGACCTTCAGCTCCATGGATTTGTATATGAGCTAGGAAACTGATCAAATGCTCCTTGGGGTCGCCCGTCCCATCATATGTCAAATTCCCGGGTAACTTGAACTTTGTCGGGGTCCTATAAGCCATGATCTCTTGAGAAAATGGACAGGTCTTTAGAAAAGACTGAGCATTGCATGTCCTTCTGTTCACTTGATCTTGTAGATCCTGGATCTGCCTGGCCAACGCGATGACCTCATCCGGCCTTCGTCCTCGACTGGCCAGGGATTCTCCACTACTCTCATGAACTGAGTGTTCATCAACCTATCTCTAAACGTTTTCATACCTTCACTCACGCCTATTTCTAGGCTCGTTAGGAGGGTTTCTATCATTCGGCATATCTCGATTTCCCAACTTATCCAAGGCGGACTGACGCGGACCTCTCGACCCAGCTCGAATTGGAGATCAGCGCGAGACAGCCGACCTTTCTCTCTCCACCGGGCGAACAGACCGAGACTGTTGTTGTTGAGTCCTCTGAGGTGCACCTCTCTCACGAATAAGCAACTCTCGCTCGTACAAATCTGCCTTTCTTAATCTATTTCGACCTTCTTTCCATATCTTCCACACGATTCCTACACCCAACCGTCTTTGCCTTTAGGAAACCTTCTAAAAACGCCTTTAGGAAACTTCACGACCACCATTCACACACCGCCTTTTCTACCTCGGCCACGGCTTTTAGGTCGGTCGGAGCGCTTCATCACTCGAGAATCCACCAAGCATATTCTTTTCAGTCTCAAACTCATGCTTGAACGTGTTCCACAAAGTAGTCCACTGAATAACCTCATTAAACAAATTCGTGGCCGACCGATCAATCATCGGTTGATCCTCAGTGTCCCACCGCCCTTCCTTCCAAGTCTTTCAAGCTCGCCCTCCTTCCTTCCGTATCTCCGACCTTTCCCTTCGGTCGGCTCTTTCCTCATTTCCGAGCGTCAGGTACCGAACCTTAGCCCTTCCCCCATCATGCCCAGCCGTAATGCCACCCAAACAACAACGCATCTAGCTTTCTTTTAATGAAAAGAAATGGATGTCGTTAGATTCATAAAAATAAAAATAAAACACAAGCATTTGGCTTCATTACCTCCATTGTTACATCTCAAAGCTTTAGAGCAGTTGTGATCTTCTCTTCTCTCTAGCGTCATTGTTGCTAGCCAAAAGCGTCATTAAAGGTGATAATATTGTTATCCTATACATATGCAATGTTACATTCCCCAGTAAAATATATTCAAAAAAACACAAACAATTAATGTTTCGCTGAAAAACTAAACATTCAGAACACTAAATGCTAATAATGAAATGTAGTGACGTTCATTACAATATAGTAAGGTTCATTATGCTTGAGCTTCGTTATATATATATATATATATATATATATATATATATATATGTTCCCAATCTGGTGAGAACAATGGCTTAGGTGAGAACGTGAGGTTGTATCCTAGCCACTAATTCTAAATCTTGGACGGTCCAAGATTAAAATAACGCAACTATTTATTTTATGGATTTCTTTTAGATGGTGATATTAGAGGGGGGCAAATCTGTAAATTGGTTAATACAATAGAATCGGCCAGCACCGAGATTTTTGGTTTATTTGAATTGATTTGCACAGTAGACATCCACCAACAACAAAACTTCCCATCCGAATCGTCCACTAAAACGTAGAACGACGGAGAGCTGTGACATCCAAAGTGCGAAGGCGAAACCAGTTCCGGCTTGCGTAAACGTGGTTCCGGATCGAGGTATTCAAGCTGCGGCATGGACAGAGGTAATGTTGGACTATTCCATTCGTGTTTTATCGTTTGTTTATTTAAAAAAGGTTGGGTAGTTGAATGTGAAAATCTTAATGTTGAATGTGTAATCCTGCGTTCAAAGCCGTGCATGTTTAGGCGAAGTTGGGTTACGGCGGCGGTGTTTCTTACGTGTATTGTGCGAGCAACTTGGGGCCGTAGCTGTGTCAGGGGATAGTGATTGAGAGTACATGATTAAAGTTTCTCCTTGTTTAGCTTACAGTAAAGTTTAGTTGAATACTCTAATGTCATTGTGAATTACGGGAAGGTGGTGTGCAAAGATTGTATTTGTGGTGAGTTTGAGTGTTGTGCACATCTGTTTTATTTTCTTTAGGTTGAGAATATAATTGCATTTTAAGTGCCATTTTAAAAAGGGGAGGTAAAAAGTACAATGAATATAATTTAAAAATCTGGAATATGGAATTTCCGTGCAGATGCATATGGGATTGTTTGTTTTAAAAATCTGGCTGCAGTGCAATTTGCATTAGATTAGGGAAATTTAAGTACAGAAGCAGTGTGATTATATATTTGCACATCATTACAAGTAAATGAAGGGGTTATGAGCAACTGTAATTCTTACCTTGTATTTTTCTTCCATCGAAGGTTCAAAACGACAACGGGATCAATTCATACCTAAGGATGGTGTAGTCACTCGTTCTTGTAACAGGTTGAGCTTGGGAGCAAGAAATGTTGTGGAGAGGCAAGACCGAGACCTGGAGAGGCCAAAAGAAGATACTGCTGAGCCAGAATTGAGTTTGGATGAGCAATCAAGGTTTCCGTCATTTAATACTCGTTGCACAGCTAGAGATTTTGTTCAGGCAATCAAAGGTTTCAATGCACGGCAAAAATAGGCTGTTGATGAGATAGGGATGTCAGGTGTGTTGATGCTTGAGATTACCGACCCACCACTTCGGCTTGGGCGGTGGTTAGTGACACACTTCATCCCAGCTAACCTTTCACTCGAATTAGGCGAAGGGAAAACCTTAGAAATCACTAAAGAAGATGTCGCAACGACCCTGGGGATACCATTAGGCACAACAGAGATAATGTGTCGGCCTAGCCAGAAGGTTAGCCGTGAATTGCGTGACTGGCGGGGTGAGATGGGGAAAAGGGACTGCACAATTACGTTGCGAAACGTTTGTGACATCATGTCGACGTGTAGGGATGGGGTAGAGTGGTTCAAACGCCACTTCTGTGTGGCCGTGGCGACAGTATTTATTGAGGGCACGCAAAGTGGGTATGCAAATCAACAGTTTTTGCACCAGTTGGAGGATGTAGAAAGGATTCGGGAGCTGGATTGGTGTGGATATTTACCAAAGCGGTTAGTTAAAACACACCATGATTGGGTGGATGACAAGATGCAGCGGTTTACTGGCCCAATACTTTTTTTGACCGTAAGTGAGATCGGTCTTTCGTATTTAAATACCATGAGTCAAATAGTTCAGCATTAATAATTCTTTTTGTTACACTACTTTGAGACATATTGCAGATGCTATACTTGGATAGAGTGGTGGTTGGAGGACGTGGCATCCCGAGAGCTATTCCTGCCTTTACCGGGTGGACAACTAAGCTAATGAACGAACGACAATTCATTGAGATTAGGGGCGGTGGCTTTGGGCTGGGATCAGTAGACATTCCATTGAGGGAACCCAGCTGTGCAAATGAAGATGAAGGTGGGGAGGCTTCAAAGGTAATGCAAGCCGGGTAAAATGTTTTGAAGTCATACAGTTTCTGCTGTAAATACTGAGATTGTAGTAATCTGCAATTGGTATCAACATGTTTGTTTTGGGTTTTATTGAATAATTGCTGGTTTTTTAGCAGTGTTTTGTGGAGAAATTCGCTGCGAAAACAAAATTACTAGCGGCGCTAGTTGTTGAGCTGGTGCAAATGGTGAATGAATCCCCGGAGGAGATATATGATGACATAAACTTCAAAGTGGTACTAGAAGCAGCCGAAAAGCTATTGGGAATGAAAAGAAAAGACAACAAAACACAAGAGCCCACTAGCAGTCAACAAGAAAAAGCCTTCTGGGCAGACCCTGCTCATATTGCTGCTGTAGACGAAATTGAGAATGCAATTATGCGGAAGCGAGCGCTAGAGGACAAACCAAGCTTTAGTCTTGGCCTAACTCAAACGCAAGATGGACAAGAATGGCATGGGTTTGAAGACCATGCGGCGGACAGACCAAGCTTTAGTCTTGGCCTAACTCAGACGCAAGGTAGACAAGAATGGCATGGGTTTGAAGACCATGCGGCGGATTGCACCACAAATCAGGCTTCAATTGGTGTTTATAGTGCCACCGGGGAGCAAGCTGAGGATATACATCGGGTAGACCCCCAAGGTATTGAGTATGATGCAGAGATGAGGACTCCCCCACAGCAGGTAAAATTGGTTTGAATAAAGCAGTTCAACATACCATTTTTTTATGGTCAACTACGCAACTTTTATTGTTTATTTATTTTTTTCTTTCTTTTTATTTGTTGTTGTGTTCAGAATATAAACCCACCCACATATGTATTGAGCGGGGCCGAAGGTGCTGTACTAGGAATGGCGCCGGTCAAGGATGCAGCACATGAGAAAAGGCCACAACAAACGGATATGGTCAGTGCAAACCTGATGAATAGGTTCGGAGGTGTTTCTGGTTCTATGAAAATGCACGAATTACCTATGCCATCACAGTTAGTCCTTTGGCGTTGGGTGTTCAACCACAACGAACGTACCAAGTAAGTTTAGTCCCTATTTATGTTATTTTTGGGTGTCCGGGTATCTAATTAGTGAACAAAACTATGAGGATAGCAATGAGATCGTGTTCAGTTATAACAAGAGGATAGCCCGTATGGAAGACTTTTGGTCGTTGCAATTTGATACCCAAGTTCGTGTAGCCGTGCTCGACTGTTGGAGTTGTGTGCTGAATGAGAGGGAGAAAGGAACTACGCAGGGCAGACCCACCCGATTGTTTGCTTCTCCGAATACAACGGTATGTAAATATACTTACTGGAACTCCATCCATACCCTATGATGGTCAGGCGCATTTATTTGGCTTAGATTGTTAAAACAAATTTACTTCGAATCTCTGATTTTAGCCATGATTGTGTGTGTTTCTTGTTCTTTGTTCAGCTGAATACTGTTGTGAATGCAACTGCTAGCCGTGCCAAACAGTTAAAGTGGTTTACTGACAGTTTGGATGAAGTTTTGGCATAATCACCCCACATCAACTGTGCTACAGTTGACATGGTTAGCACAAATTTTTCTGACCTGGTATTACTGTTTGTAAGAACTAAATTAATAACTAAATACTAATTTTGTGAATATTTTACTTGTGAGCAGTTTTTCTTCCCCATATTAGATGCCAACCACTGCTACGTTATGTGCATCAACACCCGAACTCGTCGGTTTGATATTATAGATAACTCATCCCTCCTCACCACTAAGAAAGCGAAGTACAAGGAAATTCCAGATGATTTGGTTAGTTCAACTTCAATTTGTATGTTCATTGCTTGGTGAGCTCGTCGCTTCGGTTCATTTTACTTGAATCTTACACCGTTTTTTCTTTTTGTGGTGCGAATCAGATTGATATGTTTGTCACGTACCTAGAGAAGAAGAAGCAACCACTAAGAGCTGCTATTGTGAGCAACTTCAAGCCTACACGAATGAGGATGTCATGGCGAGATACAACAAACAAAGTAGACTGTGCAATCTATGCCATGAGGCATATGGAGACGTACATGGGGGAAGTTTCCCACACATGGGACTGTGGGTTAGAAAAAGGGAATAGGGTGCAGCTTCGTAAACTCCGACAAAAATATATGCATGACATACTAATGTCAAATTTGAACTCACACAGAGGGTTGATTATCAAGCATATTCTAGCGTAAGATACACGGATTTCAGCAGTGCAATAGGTATTTATAACACACTCCATGATTTGCACAGATTTAGGGCTCT
>NXFB01000056.1:77478-109885 GCA_002525835.2 Ipomoea batatas
GACAGATCTTTGGCGCCGTGCAAGTTTGGGATATATGCAGTGCAATATTGGTTTTATAACACTTCAGTATGAGGACAGATCTTTGGCGCAGTGCAAGTTTGGGATAAATGCAGTACAATATGGTTTTAATCCCACTGCCTTATTAGAACACATCCTTAGTGTAGTGCAAATTTAGGATTTAAGCAGTGCAATAGGCATTTATAACACACTCCATGATTTGCACAAATTTAGGGCTCTATGCAAATGTATGATATATGCCTGTGGAAGGTGAATTTTACCACTACTCATGACTTAAGTTAAAAAAGGTGTGTATTACTTCTACAGTGCTAAATGAAACTTCTCACTGTAATCAAACGATGAAAAAGAAAAAGGCAAACAGACAGAATATGAAAATGTCAAAACAAAATATACAAATAAATAAAGTATCATAGTTACGATTTTTAAATGTAGAAAAACAAATTCCAGGTGCGGACCCTTTAAGCTTTATTCACCTCGGCTGCTTTTCTCTCCTCAGCTGCTTTTAAAATTGGACAATTCCGACTATCATGGCCATCGCGTTTGTCGCAGCCATGGCACTTCCGCCCCCGTATCAAGTTAGACTGCATAGATTTCTCCTTTCCACCCTTCAATCTTCTCCCACTACCCTTATTTTTTGCAACAATTGGGGGCTTGATAGAAACCGCTACGGATGGGGTCGAGCCGCAAAATGACTAGATTAGCGGATTGTTTCCCCTCGAACCTATTGCGGCATTTCCATCACCCATGAAAGCGCCCTTCTGCTCTCGAAGCACCCGTGTGAGCTGCAATACACGGTCAGTATCAGAACCTGCTAATCCCACACACGAATATATCTTAGCCCACAATTGTTTAACTAATGATTTGGTATTGTCCACACCAGCAGTCAAATCAACTGTTTCACCGTTGACCTCAAACACAGGCTGCAAACAAACTCCTCTAGTCCAACGAGCAAGAATATAACAAGTAGGGATGTTTTCAACCCGAGCATCTTTATACACCATATAAATGTGACGACAAAGCAATCCAATTCGCTGGTAGAGAGAACAACTGCATGTTGCAGTATGATCTAATTGGTTGAATCGAACACTGAACTGATGGTCACCATCCCCCTTTATTTCATAGAAGATGACATCCTCACTAGTACGCAAAGACACGACGCGACAAGAAAAACAACCGGCATAGATCTCAGCCTGCACCTCGTGGAAAATAGTAACAGTGTACACAGCAGATGCATGACGCTCTATCGTCAATGGTGTTTTTAAATCAGTGTAATGACCCTCACACTCAGCACTAAGCTTCAACTGCGCATGTCTTTGAGCTTCTATTGCAGAATTAAAATGGCTGAAAAACTCGACTAGCTAGAAGTGTGAGTGAAAAACCTCCCAAAAAAACTATTCTCCCCTTCAGAACGGGATGTGGTACGAATTAATCCACACATGAACATATCTTTAAAATACGCAGGAATCCAAAATGATCGAACCTCCCACAACTGTGTAAGCCAAACATGATCCACCAAACCATACTCCTCCACCAATCCACGCCACCTGCCTTCAAACTCATCAACGTCTTGCATTTCATCCCACACAATTGCATTTAACCGGTATCGAAAGACCTCATCCTTCGACAATACGGGTCCCACCTTCTCACTGACTTTAGACATAATATGCCACATGCAATACCAGTGTCGTGAATCAGGGTACACGCGAGCCAACGCTACCTTCAAAGCCGTGTCTTGGTCTGACACAAAGCATGATGGTACACGTCCCATGGCCTCCTTAAAACTCTCCAACAACCAAACGTAAGATGGGATATCTTCTTTGGTTAACAAGCCAGCTCCTAAAGTTACACACCTCTTGTGATTATCCACACCTGTAAATGGGACAAAAACCAATTTGTACCTGCACATAAGTGAACAATAAATTACTAGTTACTAGCACATAAATGCACATACACGAGAAGATTACAATACAAGATCATTGCGCTAATAAATGAGTACAGTAAATGCATTCAAGACTACCCAGATGTGGTTTTGCACTGCACGGCGCTCTAGTTTGCACTACAGTGGACACAAATACTACACTATGCACTGGTAGTATACCGTGATTGCACTGGTGGGTTAAAATTTTATTGTAGCTTCATACGATGTAGTAAACAGAATTTGAGGAAACAACACTCACTAATTGTGATGCTGAGTAATACTATGCACAAACCACATACGGACTGCACATAAAGTTGCACAAGTATTTAATAACTCCATTTTGAAATAAAACATGATAGTTTTTTTTTTTTAAATAAACATGATAGGGTAGTTAAGTATGTACCTATTTGTTGAGTACGTAGCGTCAAATGAAACAATGTTCCCAAAAACAGAGCAATTTCGGATTGCCACCGGATCAGCCCAAAATACACGTCGTAACTGGTCGTTCTCATCCACGTCATACTTATAAAAAAATGCACCACATTGCTCCTTTTTCGCAGACAATTGATCAATTGCCAACTGTGCATCACACCCCTCAATATATGCACGAAGGTCACGTCTCAAGTTTTGGAAATCGACATTTGTCCCTCCGACATATTCATAACCCCCCATAAACTCCTTACACAACCTAAAACACTGACTTGTCCCAATATTTGCCTTCGCACAATTTGCAACAAATGTTTGATGTCCAAAATCAAGTTTACGATGAACCTTCAAAAATTGCCTAGACATTACAGAACACAACGAATGATTGTGTCTATCCTCAAAAGAGAACACACGATAAATACCGGTAACGAGCATCTTAAACACAATTCTAGCGTTGCAGCCCACCCTATTAGAGATCCGACGTCGCTTTTCAGTCACTGATCCACTATCACCACCTTCCCCCTCTAAAATTTTAGAGGTACATTTAGACACCGACTTAAACCCTTGACGACTATAAACCAAGTACTTCAACACAACTTGTCCATCCCTATCCTTTTTCACAGTACTATGCCTAATATCAAACCCCACCATGGTAGCATATTTCTGATAAAAATCAACTCCACCCCCAATGTTTCAAACAACTGGCCTTCAACCGGCTTACTACCATCATCCAACACCGGACACCAATATTTTGTTGACCCGGGTGATATCTCCACACGACATACTACCCCCTCCTCAAAAAAATCATCCCTGCCATTATCTACCTCGCAAAAAATAAAGAATATTAAATAAAGAGGACACAATTACACCCACACAACCATCCATAATTAACAAAGCATTCGGAACAACCAACCATAAATAACAAAGCATTCGGAACATTGATCAAACATTAAGCAACCCACTGCCCGACCAAATAACAAAATAAAAAGTGTGAATTCAGATACATATAAAGATTTGCACTGCATTGGTTGCTTTGAATGCACTGCACCAAAGTTCACCCATGCAAGAATTCAACTAAACCATGAATATCACCCCACCCATATCAACAGTACCACTCTACCCATGGTAACACAGTACCAACCTAACCCATGCAAAAAGACTACGATAGCACAAACATGAATACCATTAAAACACACCATAACCAAAAACAAGGCCCCCTGACTGATTACCCGAAACGCAGAAACAAACCAAATAGCCACCATACACCCCGCATATCATTGGCGTAAACGACCTGGGAGCTTTCTTCATTGACAACGAACCAAAAACAAGAGAAAAAAAAAAAGACAAAACTTACTTGGAGCCATTACAGCCGTTCCGGACGCCGTCGAACACAAGCAACAGGGAAAAACTACAAACGACGCTGAACGCAAGCAACAGGTAAAAACTACAATCCTGACACGGTTACACTCCTAAAATCAAGGAAATTCCACATATTATACCGCCAACAAAAAAAGAAAAAAAAAACAAAATTTCTAAACTGCCCCTAACACTTAAAATCAGCGCATCCAGATCAATTAAACCATATTCAAAACACACCCTCAGATCACAAATAATCAAGGGCCAGAATACAACCTCACGTTCTCACCTAAGCTCCCTATTCTCACATGATTAGAATCCTATATATATATATATATATATATATATATGTATGTATGTATGTATGTATGTATGTATATATATACATGTATATGTATGTATGTATGTATGTATGTATGTATATATATACATGTATATGTATTTATGTATGTATGTATGTATGTATGTATGTATATATATACATGTATATGTATGTATATATATGTATGTTTGTATGTATATATATATATACATACATATATATATATATACATGTATATGTATGTATATATATGTATGTATATGTATGTATATATATATATACATGTATATGTACGTATATATATGTATGTATGTATGTATGTATGTATGTATGTATGTAGGGCAGTTTATGTACACATACATACATACATATATATACGTACATATACATGTATATATATACATACATACATACATACATATATATACATACATATACATGTATATATATATATATATATATATATATGTAAGTGAAACTAGGTGCACCAAAGTTTCAGTTATTTACGAAAATGCCACCGTGTCATTTTTTAAAATTGCATCTAATTCGTTGATCTGGACATGTGGACGACTGTGGAGCGTTCTCATTTCTTACATGAGCGACAGTTCGCACGGGAGTGCAACCCTATATATATATATATACACACATGTGATACTTTGTTTTACAATTTCTATTATTTAGGATTTACGATCGTTCAGAACTAAAATGCAGTCAGAGATCATTTCAAAACTTATGAGATGATTATAATACCTAAATAATATTGTAGATGTATATTGTCAAATAGTTGAATTAGAATGATATTTGATGAAAATAAGGAATTCATCAATTAGAAATTCAGTAATCTAAACCTATATATTACGCCACTTGGAATATACAGAAATCATAAAACATAATGGAAATAATTGATGACTCCAAAAACTTGATTGGATCGGCAAATTAAATTAAATATAAATAAGCGGGAGCTTGTTTGGATGAAGAGACAATGAGATTGGTGTAATCATTATATTGAAGACAAAGAATTTAATTTGTTGATTTATATATGGGAGGCCAGGGGAGGCAAACCGTATGATGGAAGGCTGGGAATTGAAAATTTACATCAAGTCCTCGATCGGCTCCGATCCGATCCGGCTCTCAGTATGGTTTGAGCATCTTTGTCTTCATGCTGAGGATCGGAGGTTGGTAAAATATTTCCACTGTTCCAGTAGCGCTGCTGATTTTGGCTCATAACAAGCAAAGGATACCTGTGAGGAGAGGAGCCCTCACAACACACACTAAACGAGGTTATGAAGCCGGCATTCTCGTTACGTTGGACAGCCTGGCGATCATAATCTACTATGCCTTGTGACTAAAATGGATTTAATAGTCCCTCAAACCCAGACTATTCGGTTGATAGTAATTTTGTTGTAATTGAAATGAAATTCGTTAAAACCCTAAATTACATCGTTTGATTAGAGGTTCCGTTCATTCATTGAATTGGAATTCATACTCCTTACCCATGAATTCTAATTCAATAGAAGATGGAAAAGAGAAAAATAGAAAATTGACACATTTGTCCTCAATTATTATTACAACACAAGGGTATTTTAGTCGAATTACAATTCTTTTCTCTCAACCAAACGCCCTGTAAATATTTTATACTTTTGATACCCCCCCCCTCTCTCTCTCTCTCTCTCTCTCTCTCTCTCTATATATATATATATATATATATTCACCCGTGCAATGCACGAAATGGATTTGTTATAATATTTTAAGAATATTTGGAACGATATACAATTATATAAATTATAACTAACATTGCTTGAGTTCAAGTAAATTGTTTTTTTTTTAGTACTACTGACTCTATTACAATGAAATATATGTTCATAACTACTTTCTACAAAGAGTCAACCGTTGCCTCCAGTGAGGCTCAAACCAACTCCCATCTTCCATGTAGGAGACACCGGATGCCACTAGACCACAAGGTCTGTGGCAGTTCAAGTAAATAATTGTCCTAATATTTCATTTGCTGGTTACTGATAACATATTCTCATATGTAATATTCATTTCCTTTTTCGTTCATAAAAAGAATTAATATTCACTTCCAAATAATTTAAAAGTAATATAATTATAAAAATATAACTATTCTCATTATATTTCCAATGAAATATTAATATATTCATTTCATTTTTCGTTCAAATAATTAATATAATAAATATAATATAATTGCCAATTATATTTCCAGTGAAATATGAATATATTAATTTCCTTTTTGCTTCATAAAAAGAATTAATATTCATTTTCATTCTTTTTTCCTTCATAAATTTTTCCTAATATTTCATTTGGTGGGTTACTAATTTTTTCGTAAAGAGCTCTGTTATATTTTCAATGAATTTTTAATATTAATTTCCTTTTTCATTTGGCCTGATTCTCGTGCCAGTTAGTAACAGAATATTAATAACAGATTCTTGTGTGTAATATTCATTTTTCTTTTTCGTTCATAAAAAAAGAATTAATATTCATTTTCATATAATTAAAAAGTAATATAATTAAAGTAACAGGGTCAATAGTACTAAAAAAAGTAATATAATTATGAAAATATAATATAGTCAATTATATTTTCAGTGAAATATTAATATATTCATCCATTTTTTTCTTCATAAATAATTAATATAATTATAATAATATAATATAATTACCAATTATATATCCAGTGAAATGAATCCTTTTTCCTTCATAAAAAGAATTAATATTCATTTCCATTTATATCTCATTCACAAAAGAATTAATATTTATTTCCAGTCATAAAAACAATATGGTACTTGTGTAATTTCATTTCCATTTGAAAGATTGTGAATCTTGAATGCGGGTGATAACCTATTTGGCTCCTACTTTGTTTTCAAAACAAATTAATCATCTGTGTTTATTACTGTATTAGAAACATAATAAATAATAAAAACAATGCAGGAAAAGTATGCAAATTATATCGTGGACCATGGTCCACAATGCATTGTGGACCATGATCATAACTGATACTGCAGTTATGTTGAACGGATACTGCAGTTGTGTTGAAAAGATACTGCAGTTGTGTTGAAAGGAAACTGCAATTGCACGGAACAGAAGTCGTTCATCCGTTCCACACAACTGCAGTATCCGTTCAACACAGCTGCAGTATCTTTTCAATACAACTGCAGTATCCGTTCAACACAACTGCAGTTCCAGATGAATGACACGGCCTCTGTTCCGCACAACTGCAGTTCCTTTTCAACACAACTGCAGTATCCTTTCAACACAACAATAATATCCTTTCAACACAACTGCAGTATCAACCATGACCCATGGTCCACAATGCATTTTGGACCATGGTCCACAGTATAAGGACTGGGAAAAGTAAACGGAACCAGAATATGTTTACGCAGTTCGGAGAACTTCTCCTACGTCTGCCGGGCCACACAAATGTGAAACCCAGCTCCACTAGATGATCAATGACGATACAAGGTTCACCATATTTCCATCCAACAATGGCCTACTAATCATCATCATCTTATGAGTTGGTAGTGATGTGAGAATCAACTTCTTCAGCTTTCCTGGGCCAATCAGCAAGACTTTCACTTGATGTAGAAAACAGGACCACATCACAACTATAAACTAAATAGCCATCTTACAATGAATATGAGTATGTATTAGGATAATAGACCTTAAATATTAAAACAATGGGCTAAAGCTAAAACAACAGTACTTAATATTAAAACAACAGGGACATTGGCGTTCTTTTGTACGAATCAACTGTACAATCTCTGAAGGCTTCAAGCTCTGATCTATTTATAATTGAAATCCTGAGCACCTTTCTTACATGAGATCTCCTGAACTTAAGGAGATTCATTCACTTACATCTCCCATTGAAAAGCTCATCTCAAACATTATTGTTTGAATCAATTATAACCACTCATTCATGCAACTCGTGCATTATAAAACATACCTTAGACATAATTAAATAGACGAATTAATACTACCTAAGATTAACAAATAAATTGCCAATATAAATACTATACACTAATTTACCTAACACCATTCATAAAAACAATCTTCTACGTGTTAAATAATCATTTCCTTTTTCCTTTGACCTAACTTCTGGTCTTGCCAATTAGTTAGTTAATTATTAAGCACATATTCTTTATTTAATTTGAGTCAATTTTTAATATTACTTTCCTTTTTCATTTAGTTAGTTAATTATGAAACACATATTCTTTATTTAATTTGAGTCAATTTTTAATACTATTTTCCTTTTTCATTTGGCCAGATTTATGTGCCAATTAGTAATTATTAATAGAATATTAATAACATATTCCCGGGTGTAATATTCATTTCATTTTTAGTTCATAAAAAATTAATAATCATTTTAAGAAGGAAATATAAATAAAATTTCCACTACAAGAAAATTCGCGATTCGCGACGGAAGAATTCTGTCGCGAAACGGGTTTTGCGACGGAATCGCGACGGAATTCGTTTCTGTCGTGTATCGGCTCGTCGTATCTTAGTCGCGAAATTTCGCGACGGAAATTATTCCGTCGCGAAATATTGCGACGGAATAATTCCGTCGTAATTCCGTCGCAATTTGGCAACAAAATATTTTTTTAAAAAAATTTAGGGTATCCGCGACTGTTCTTTGTACAACAATCGCGGATACTCTTAAAAAATTTAAAAAAAATACAAAAAAAAAACACACAATATTGTTTTTAGAAAACTGTAATTCTCAATTGTCAATACAAACACTAAGAAATTACAATTCCAAAATTACATTATCAATTTACATTTACATTTAGTAAGTAATACTAGTCAATTCAAGTCTAAACAAAAATATAATAGTCTGAACCCTGCTCCAATCAATTGAATCACTAACAAAGACAGCTTGCACTCTCTCAGAGCATAGGGAAACTGGAATTGACAAACAGATGGGATGAAATCCAAAGTCTTACTTGAAACCATATTCCCAACATAAAAAGAAATTTCTAGCCATGCGAATTTGGTCGTTGGATTCCAGTATATTATTACCAATATAATCTAGAATCGAACTTGATAACTTGTTTTTATTATAACCGAGAGGAGTTTACATCTAACAGGGCGTTTGGTAGGAGGGAATTCAATTCCACATCCCACTTAATTCCCACCTAATTTTGAATGCAACTAAGTTCCTTCGTTTGGTTGGAGGGAATTGCAATTCCCTCATTTTCATGGAATTAGAATCCCATGGCCCCCCATGGGATTTTAATTCCATTGAATTTAGGAAGAAAAAAAAATAATGATTAGACAAAATTACCCATCCCTTTTATTAACTTAAAATTGATATCTGACATTCCATTCTAAATTATATTGGGTATTATTCTTCGAAGTCTCTTTGTGTATGTTCATTTAAATCTTTATATGCAACAATTATATATTCAAAATTTGCATTCTTTATATGCATTGTTTAATTATATACAAAAACTTTCATGTATGTTCCTTTGAATTCTTTATATGCAAAACTCTTCAAAATTTGCATTCTTTATATGCAACAACTCTAACAATTTGTAAATTAATTTGTCAATTATAAATAATAATAATAATAATAATAATAATAATAATAATAATAATAATAATAATAATAATTACAACAACAACAACAATGGGCATTTTGAACTTTATAATACTTATTCCCTCTCAATTCCCATGTTACCATGTATACCAAACATTGGAATTAAAATTCACAGTAATTTTGTTCCTGCAAACTAAACACTGGAATTTAAACTCCACTTTATTCCCACATTATTCTTTTCCCATAGAATTGCAATTCTTTTCCCACTTAATTCCTTCCCTCCAACCAAACGCCCCGCAAACGTTTAGCATAATGAAGTGTATAAATAGGACTCTACAGCTATACGTATTGCAAAATCGATCTTCTTTTTATTTGTTGCATTATTTGTTTTCCATCTTTACACAATCTTCCTTATAATAATTAATAAACGAATACTTCTATATATATATTCGAATTACACCTTTTCCATCTTTAATTATACAATCTTCTTTATAAATTGTGGATACCACAGATTCTATTTCATTTTCCATTTTAAAGATAAATAACCTTATTATTAAAAAAAAAAAGTGTGGGAGGGAAACTAATAGGAGGATTTTATTTTTATTAATATATAGGTTTTTTTTTTGAGTGCTACTGAATCTGTTAATAAACTACCCCTCTACTGAGACTCGAACCCACCCCCTTCAACATATGGATGCAACCGGATGCCAATAGATCACAAGGTCATTACCTATAGAATAACATAATAATTAATACTCCGTAATTCATTATTTCCTTATAAATTATATTATTATGCAGAATGTGCAAAGAATATTACCAATTAATAGATATTACCATTCTTTGCACCAATAAATTACGTTATTTTCTTACCAAAGAATATTTCCTTAATTATAAATTACGTTATTTTATTACCAATTATGCTTTGTTAATTATTTTACCAATAAATTAATTAATTAATATTAATAAAAGTTTGAGCGGGAAAGTTCAAAAGGGGAATTTTTACTTTTATTAATAGTATAGATTATGGAGTATTATATTATTATTATTATACTCTTAACAAAACATGTAAGCAAAAAACTTTACCCAAATCCCAAAATCAAGGATTTGCATACAAAATGAATCCAAATATTGTTTGTTAGAAACTCATAACATTCACAAAGCAAGTTATCGCTAACTCGAACCCTCACGGAAAAGCTAATTAATCAGTAAACGAAATGAATATACACACATCAACAGTGTACTACGATTGAAATATTATACAAATCCATCACAAGAAGAATATATTAGAGTTCGTTACATGTACGACTAAACAGAGTGAAGAGAAGGTGAGAGAAGGCTGATATTATGTGCATTGAAGATACTGGAAGCGGAGAGCTGGATTACAATATAAAGGGAAGCAGAGAGCGGTTACAACAGAAAGCTTATGAAAATACATAAACACCCTTGGGTATTTTACGTTGCATGCTTCATCCTCCAATACCCTCCTGTAAGCTGGCGCATGCAAATCTTGCGTGCTCAGCTTAGAGAGAAACGTACAGAACTGAGTTGTAGGAAGGGGCTTCGTAAAGCCATCTGCTATCTGATTGGCCGAAGATATTGATAGTAACTTGACTGCTCCCTGAGTGACCTTTTCTCGAACGAGGTGGCAGTCGATTTCTATATGTTTAGTACACTCATGGAAGACATGATTTTCAGCTATCGCAACAGCAGACTTATTATCACAGAAGATGACTGTTGGTTTCACGTCTTTTGTTTGCAAATCATTTAAGAGGAATGTAACCCACTGAACTTCACACACTGTGGCAGCGAGTGCCCTGTACTCAGCTTCGGATGACGACCTGGAAATCGTGACTTGTTTCTTCGATTTCCAGGAAACCAGAGCATGCCCAAGAAACAAGCAATAACTAGTGATGGATCGTCGTGTTTCGGAGCATGAAGCCCAATCAGAGTCGGAGAACACGTTAAGCTGCAATTCATCATGCTTAGGATAAAACAGACCTTGGCCGGGAGCTCGTTTAATGTACCTTAGAACATGGTAGGCTGCATTCATATGCTTATCTGTAGGGCTGTCGACGAATTGACTCAATTGTTGCACCGCATATACAATATCTAGTCTTGTGGCAGTGAGGTACAACAGCCGCCCAACAAGTCTCCTATAGGAACCAATATCAGACAGTGGCTCGCCATCTTTGTGGCTCAAATGAATACTAGGTACCATGGGAGTAGACGTAAGTTACACTCAAGATAGCTTGTCTCAGCCAAAATGTCAAGGGCATATTTGCGTTGACACAGATTTAGCCCAGCCTTATTCCTTCTTGCTTCTATTCCCAGAAAATACCCCAATTCACCCAAATCCTTGATTTTGAAGGCATTATCAAGATAAGCCTTTAGTTCCTTGATTAATTTGAGATTCGGACCAGTGACCAATATGTCATCCACATAGACAAGAGCAACTACAAAGTCATTTGCACAGCCTTTAGTAAACAAGGATGGATCGGCCTTAGATTGTGCAAAACCCATTCGTGACAGAGCCGTGCTCAACTTGGCATTCCATTGCCGGCTAGCTTGCTTGAGACCATAGAGGGATATGATCGTGTCAACTTGCATACTTAGTTAGGCTTTTCAGTTTCGAAGCCCGGTGGTAGGACCATGAAGACTTCTTCCGTTAGATCCCCGTGTAAGAAGGCATTGTTTATATCAAGCTGATGAATGTGCCAATCAAAGGATGCTGCGACGGCTAGGAAATTCGAATTGTTGTTATTCTTGCCACCGGGGAAAATGTTTCGATTGTAGTCGATTCCTAACTGCTATGTATACCCTTTTGCTACAAGGCGTGCTTTGTGCCTTTCTATCGATCCGTCCGCCTTCAATTTTACCTTATACACCCATTTATAGCCTATGGGCTTCTTTCCATTGGGTAGTTCAGTGAGTTCCCATGTGTTATTCTCCTGTAAGGCCTTGATTTCTGCAGCCATGGCATTCCTCCAACATTCATGACGAACCACTTGATTATAGGTTTTTTGCTCTTCAATAGATGTAACAACCAACGAAAAAACTTTGTGAGCGTGAGGAAGCTTGTCAAAGGATATAACCTTGGATAGAGGATGGGGAGATGTCCTCTTGTTCACAACAGCTTCACAATAATAATCTTGATATTGATATAAAAAAAATAATAATCTTGATATTTATTTGGGGCACGGCGGTTCCTTTCTGATCGTCTAGGTAAACTAGCATTGTGTTCTGGAATGGTGTTTCGTTCTGCTTCTTGCAGCACACTATCATTGGTGTCTTGGGCCTCATCTAAGCTCCCTTGTTGTTGTGGAATAGATGTAGGGAGTTGAGTGGCCACTTTCACATAGGTTCATGCTAGCTTCTCGGGCACAAACATCATACTGCATAGGCATATTAATGGGAATGACAGGTAGTGGGGGGCCCCTCAACCTGAGAAGTATCATTTTCCATATTAGCTGCTGCATCTGAGAATGGAAATTGCGTCTCATAGAAAACCACATCCCGGGATATGAATATATTTTTATCGAGTAGATCATAAAGGAGATATCTCTTAGGCCATCCCCATTTGTAGCTTTTAGTGGGATTTTAGAATAGTAAAAGCTTTGGGGGTAGTTTTTTAACAAATAGGAGGGGGAGATTTTGCAGCCTGCTAGGCCCCAAAGTGTTTAAGAGCCGCCTGCCTCACTGCCGCGTAATTACTTTTTTCTTTTTAAATTTTTTTTCCTGTTTTTTTTTTGCTTTATTTTTTAATTTTCTTTTTTTTCCTCCACCCTTATTCTCTCTTTCCTAATCATAATTACAAAAACTTTTCAAAAACCACACCAAAACCCCCACTATTGAGGAAGGCCTTAATGTGAGCCGGCATGCCATGAAGAATGCACTTTTTGCCTCTTTGGTGCCATTTTGTGCTTTGAAGGGGAGAGATTATATGCATAGCATAAGCAACCAAAAACTCTAAGGAGTGTGAAATCTGGCTTCTTCCCATATAGCCTATGGTACGGGCTTGTCATGCCAATTACAGGAGATGGCAGTCTATTAATAATAAATACTGCATACATCACACAGTGTCCCCAAAGTTCAAGAGGAAGACATGCTTGAAATCTTAGGGCTCTAGCCACGTTTAGTATATGTTGATGCTTACGCTCAACAACCGCATTTTGTTGTGGTGTGTAGGCGCATGATTTATGATGAATAATACCATGCTCTTCAAAGAAACCCTGCATATTGAATTCAAGGCCATTATCTGTTCGAACCGTTTTGATCAAGGCGCCAAACTGAGTAAATACCATGGCATGAAACTTCTTAATGAACTGCCTAGCCTCTGATTTGTTTTTAATAAGATGCAACCAAGTGAACCTAGAATAATCATCAACCAAAGTTAAGAAATATTGTTCCCCTTGTAAAGTAGGAATGGAAAACGGCCCCCATATGTCCATGTGCAGTAATTCAAAACAAGCTTTGGAAGAGGTAATACTTAATGGAAATGGAGATCTTTTGTGCTTTGCTAAGTGACATATATCACAGGCTGTAACCTTTGTATTAGACACTCCAATATCATCTAACAAATGAAGTTTATTAAATGGGAAGTGTCCCAATCTTTGGTGCCACAAGTCACCATTATTACAATGAATAACACGATTATTATGAACTGCACTCTGTATGGACTGCATCAAAATGTAGAGACCATTTTCTTCTTTAGCTATACCAATCTTCCTCCCATGAGTATCCTGAATCACACACTGTCCAGAGAAAAACATTAGTTTGTGGCAATCATCTTGTAAAAGCCTTCTCACCGAGATGATATTAAATCGGAATGAAGGTATATGAAGGACATTTTTCAATTTCAGTCCACTGCTAAGGTTGATGCTCCCTATATGCTTAACCTCAATGCAACTTCCAGTAGGTAAATTCACTTCAGCTCTATGGACATCATGATAATCGTCAAATGAATCAATAGAACAAGCAATGTGATCGGTAGCCCCCGAATCAATAATCCAAGTAGAAGAACATAGGGCAATAGAATTAATATTAGCAGTGGCATACTTGCCTTCATTTTCATGGCTAGTCTCATTGAACCTTGGCACTAGGGACACAGCTGCAGTAGTGTTGCCTTTGCCTTTTGTTTGCTGTCTAACCTGAGTTTGTAACAAGGATATCAGTTTCTGTAGCTGTTCAGATGTGTTGCCAGGATCTGATGAAGTGTTCGACAGTACTGCTGCTTGCTGAGTCTGTTTTCCCTTTGATTTGAAGCCTGGAACCCATCCTGGGGGGTATCCATGTTTCTTGTAGCATTTGTCGATTGTATGCCCGTTCATTCCACAAAAAATGCATTTAGCACCTTTGTTATTGTAGTTATTTCGCCTACCATTGTAGGCACTCAAAGCTGCTATCACTTCATATGACTGGTCTGTATTTGGTTGATTAAGAATTGCATTTGCTTGACTGAGATCTAGATTGCTCATGCTGAGATTGTTCAAGGCCACTTGTCGCTCCACTTTCTCAGCCATAACAAACACAGTGTATACTTCTGGTAAAGGATCAAGGACAAGTACGTTTTGTTTGAGACTGTCATAAGCTTCATTCAAGCCCTGTAGAAAATGTATAACGCAGCCCTCATCACGCTCTTTTCTAATTTGATCAATAAGATCGCAATCGCACCTCGGATTGCATTTGCATTGCGGAAGCGGACGCATCGTGTTCATCTCCTCCCATAGAGTCCTGCACTTCGTATAGTATTCATTCACAGAAGAGCTCCCCTGTCTCAGATTGTATTATTTGTATATTTCATTTTGCAACGCTGAGATTTTCTGCACATCATGCTGCGAGAATCTTCTCCTAAGATCTTCCCATTGTTGGATATTTGTACAGTAATGGAGATTAATGGTTCGGATGTCTACCATGAAAGCTCAAATAATATTTGGAGTTGTGGAGTTATAAATATTGTTGAGTTTGGTAGAGATTATTTTGGGATGCTTGAGAGATGTTCGAGAGGTCCTTCGAGAATCGAGAGGTCTCGCGAGATGTGCGAGAGTTAGGTTCGTGGAAGTTCAAAGAGCTTTGCGAGTTATGTCTCGCGGGAGCTCTTGGTGTTCAGACACGGCATGGATTTTCCATGATGTGCATAGCAACAATGTCTCACACACATATATGGGTCTGTTGCCTTGCGTCTTGCACGTCTCGAACTTGGAAATATAGTGGTTTACCTCTCGTGAAGGCATTGGTCTTTCCTTTTGTCTTATGTCTCGCATGTTCAGTACATGCATGTGTTTACATATTTTCAATATCTTTAATTAGTCCTTGCATGTTCTTAATGCAAGTTGAAGATACTAAAATATGTGTGTAAATAGTTATACTATGTTACGTGCATGATTGTAGAATCTACGTAGTAAAAGCTTTACCTCTCGAATGAGGCAGTTCTATCCAGTTATTATGCAGGTGGCAATGGACTTATTATTTCTTAATTACATGTACACATGTATTTGAAATATTTAAGTTGTGAATATAATTATTTGAATTATATTCCATGCATAAGGATCAGAGTGCTACGTAAATAAATCCCAAGTTTGTTATATTTTCATATATATCTTTGGAAGTTGGTTTACTAACTGATTTGAACTTCCAAGTAATTGCTCCTAACAGTTAGAATTTATCTCTATAAATTCTAGGAGTGTTATCTGAAGAGAGATAGAATATATACAGAGAATATATCATATGAAAATATACATGCAATTGATTTGCATGAAACCTTGATATTTCACAGTCCTACAATTCTACAGGAAATTCTTGATCAAGCAACTTAAGAATTTCATTATCTTCTTGTATCCCATAAGATTAAATCTGGAACCCTGTTGCTTTGATAAGGGAGATTTAAAGCTTATAGGAAAGTGATTACACGCCTGAAGATACCAGATGATCCAGTTTTGTTCCCTTGTATTTCTGTATTATATTGTATCTTTTTGTATTACAGATAGCAGCAACCATTTTTCCAACAATCTATAAGCTTTAAAGTTCATAAACCTGTGATCATTGTTTTTTGTCTTGATCCGTTTTGAAGACAAGATGTCAGGCGTGAGGCAACCGTTTCCGTTCACGGAAAAATTTCGGAATGTGAATTTCGAATTTGGTGGAAAGGATGACAGTAATCACTTTTGGGTATGTCATTTCTTTGTACAAGAAGATTTCATGCAGGTTTTGCATGATGTTCATGGCATGATATGTACATGATGTGCATGTGGTTTAAATACATGCTATGAGAGTATGAAGTTTTATTTCTGTCTTCACTCAGAATCATGGGGCATTAATTATGCCAATATGATCAGTGAGATGTATAAAACTGGGTTCATAGAAATAAATCATGTTGTTAGTCGTGATTTATTTGGCACGTGGAAATTGTGTATTTCTTATCGTGGATACACTGCATCAATGGCCGGAAGAGATCAAGGATAAAAGCATATACAAGTTGTAGGACGTAATCGGTACGGTTCTTTTATTTGTTTCGGCCTCGGCATGAATGTAAGTTTTAATTTAATTACTTACCGGCTAAGTTCTGTTTCATGCCTAGAGATGATGCATGTGATTCGTTTAAAGTTCTGCATAGCCTAATAAATGCAAGGATTTATTTATGCATGTATATAAATATTTTATATATGAGATTTTGTCTCGGTTGCATGCATAGTTGACTAGATACATGTTTTAAGTTGTATCTTGGTGTGCTGTAAATTGCAAGTTTGGTGTAATTTGGTGTTGCCAATTTTTCTGGTATGTATCATATGCATGGTTATTAAGTTGCATGATGATAGTATATTCAATGAAATCATTTTCAGTTTCATGTATGAATATAATTATTGGTATTCTAGCACAATAGAAAATTCTATCCTTTTTAAAATCATTGAAATAATTTTTATATATTTCTGGGTGAGGCAGGAAGCCTTGAGAATATTTCTATATTTCTGGGTAAGGCATATAGCTCTGGAAATATTTTTATATTTCTGGAAAAAGCATAAAGCCTTGAAATATTTTGTTATATTTCTGATAAAGGCAGAAAGCCTTGGAAATATTCTGTAATATTTCTCTTTAAGGCACGTTGTAACTTTCATGCATGAGAAATGCATGATGATAAAATTCATAGATTTTATGAATGTCTTTGACACAAGATTTCTCATACTGAGAATGTGTTAAAATTCTGAAAGTCAATAGTTTACTAGTTTATCTAGTATGGAAACTGGCTAGTGAAAAGGAATTTTAAATTTAAGTCATGGATTATGATTTAAGTTGGTATGATTCTTCAGTATAGAAGAAACATGAAAAGAGTGAGCTTAAAAATCAAAATGGTTTCTTATCCAAAGTGAATTGATTTTCTGAATAGAGGAGGTTTATCAGTATAAGCTTATTCTCCAAAGTGAATGGATATTTCTGAGTGGAGAATGCTTATAAGTTTATTCTCCAAAGTGGATGGTGTTCCAAATAGAGGAGGTTTTAATTTTGATTTTAAGAAATCACTCATTGTTAATGAGTTCTGCATGGTGATTGAAATTCTTGGTTATAGAATTTGCAGGAAATAAATATTTATTGACTAGTAACCTGAAAGAAGGTTGCGGTATAATCAATTAAATATTTTATTTTACAAGTTAGTTGATAGAAATATTAACGTTCTATCCATCATCATGTACTGTTGTCAAATGGATGGCATTAAAGGAATTTTGAAATACTTGAATAAACCATTAATTATGGTTTAGTATATTCAAAAGGAATATCCATCTTTGACATGAACTTATTACTTTAGCTTCGGCATGCAAGGAAGCTAAGTGGCTAAGGAATTAATTTTTGGAAATTTTGATTTAGCCGAAATCGATGTCACCTGATTTTGTATATTGTGACAATAAAGCTACACTGGCCAATGATATAACAATGTTATAATGGCAAGTAAAGACACATCGGCTTGGTACATAGCTGTGTGTGAGAGCTCTCGTGTAATGGTGTTGTAGCGCTGAACTGTGTACAGTCCCGGTTTAATTTAGCGGATCCGCTTACCAAAGCTATGACAAGGGACATGGTTTAAAAGACATCGGAAATGATATGGTGTGATAACCTATTACTACCTCCGTCCCAAAATGGATGTCTGGTTCGTTTAACGAGGCTTGACTGAAGTAATTTTTAATCCAATTTTTCATATTATTAAGTTTAGCATTAATATATAAAATTTATATATTTAGAAACTACATGAAAAGTACTATTAAACACAAAAAATTAAATTTAAAAATAATAAAAAATTACTAAAGAAAATAAGCAAAGAAGGAAGAGTTGGTTTGACCAATGAATAGTAAATATGATAGGTAAAATGGGACAGAGGGAGTATTAAATACATAGTTTTAATTGAAAGGCCTTACTATGTATTGATGATTATTTAGTGCGGTAATTAACAACAATATAAAATCCTAGTTTAAAGGATTGTACAGGTTGTTAATTACAAAATAATCTGAGGGATGGAAGAAACCCAACTCTAGTCGAGAGGTGAAGGAAAGCACAACTCACGCCTAAGTTATAACGTTAGGTCTTGAGTTCAATGTTGATGAGTACTTCATTAATCGGCTGCAAGTACTAAATAAATCCCTAAAGTCAGTACTTGGTTTTTCTGCATGAGTGAGAGGATGAGATTACTCTTAACTGATCCTTTGAGAAAATGCTTACTGCAGGGCATGATTTAAAGGATTAGCCTGTGTGAACATGAAGTGTAGCCGCTTCAAGAGCTTAGGGTTTGGCTTGATATGTTCATGAATGGATACGGACACATGGCGGTTAATAGTGTCAAGTTTTGAGTTGTTGTGACTGTAAAACTTGTGTGTATTTTACCTACATTTTTTCAAAGAGACTGCGTGGTTCAAGGCTCGTCCACCACTGCAATCCGAATTGATGTATCGCGTATTATACTATGTGAAAGTTCAATCTTTAAGACACTTTCATTTATGCATGAGTTTTGGATTTATCTTGGTACAGCATTAATTTTTACTATACAAATAGAGGAGGATTGTTGGATATTTGTACAGTAATGGAGATTAATGGTTCAGATGTCTACCATGAAAGCTCAAAAATATTTGGAGTTGTGGAGTTATAAATATTGTTGAGTTTGGTAGAGATTATTTTGGGATGCTTGAGAGATGTTCGAGAGGTCCTTCGAGAGGTCTCGCGAGATGTGCGAGAGTTAGGTTCGTGGAAGTTCAAAGAGCTTTGCGAGTTATGTCTCGCGGGAGCTCTTGGTGTTCAGACTCGGCATGGATTTTCCATGATGTGCATAGCAACAATGTCTCACACACATATATGGGTCTGTTGCCTTGCGTCTTGCACGTCTCGAACTTGGAAATATAGTGGTTTACCTCTCGTGAAGGCATTGGTCTTTCCTTTTGTCTTATGTCTCGCATGTTCAGTACATGCATGTGTTTACATATTTTCAATATCTTTAATTAGTCCTGGCATGTTCTTAATGCAAGTTGAAGATACTAAAATATGTGTGTAAATAGTTATACTATTTTACGTGCATGATTGTAGAATCTACGTAGTAAAAGCTTTACCTCTCGAATGAGGCAGTTCTGTCCAGTTATTATGCAGGTGGCAATGGACTTATTATTTCTTAATTACATGTACACATGTATTTGAAATATTTAAGTTGTGAATATAATTATTTGAATTATATTCCATGCATAAGGATCAGAGTGCTACGTAAATAAATCCCAAGTTTGTTATATTTTCATATATATCTTTGGAAGTTGGTTTATTAACTGATGTGAACTTCCAAGTAACTGCTCCTAACAGTTAGAATTTATCTCTATAAATTCTAGGAGTGTTATCTGAAGAGAGATAGAATATATACAGAGAATATATCATATGAAAATATACATGCAATTGATTTGCATGAAACCTTGATATTTCACAGTCCTACAATTCTACAGGAAATTCTTGATCAAGCAACTTAAGAATTTCATTATCTTCTTGTATCCCATAAGATTAAATCTGGAACCCTGTTGCTTTGATAAGGGAGATTTAAAGCTTATAGGAAAGTGATTACACGCCTGAAGATACCAGATGATCCAGTTTTGTTCCCTTGTATTTCTGTATTATATTGTATCTTTTTGTATTACAGATAGCAGCAACCATTTTTCCAACACCCATACATCACGTCCCTTGTCCAAATGCATTATACTCTGAGCTATGGAGTGATGTACGGATTTAAAAATTCATGAACATATCATTAAATTGCATTGTCTCCAAGCCGCGAACTGCGGATGATCTCTGTCTGGTGCCACAAGACTTCCGTCGACAAATCCCCATTTGTTCTTTACTTCCAGCGCAATTCGCATCCAGATGCACCAAGCGCTGTAGTTTGCGCTCCCAGTTAACGGAGGATTGACGAGCATAGCCGACAGATTCTCATTTGAACTAAGGAAGTATGGATTCTCCACATCTTCCGAGCTATAGTTCCTTTGTTGAAGAGAGCTCAGATTCCTCTGCGAAATCGTCGTCTGTGGTGAGCGGTTTGGCGATCGGTTGATCGGAGGAGTTGCGTGAATTTCCTGGCTGGTTTCACCGGAGACGGCAGCTGCATACGTACTCCGGCGTCCTTGCGCTGATACCATATTAGAGTTCGTTACATGTACGACTAAACAGAGTGAAGAGAAGGTGAGAGAAGGTTGATATTATTTGCATTGAAGATACTGGAAGCGGAGAGTTGGATTACAATATAAAGAGAAGCAGAGAGCGGTTACAACAGAAAGCTTATGAAAATACATAAACACCCTTGACTATCTTATGCTGCATGCTTCATTCTCCAATAGAATAAATCGATTCTTACTAAAAATTTAAATTAAATATAAAGTTTATTTCTAACCAATTATAAATATATAATCAAAGGATCTCATGCAAACGGATACATAATGACAATTGATGAAATGAATGCAATTTGATGATAGTGCTCACGTATGACGTACCCTCCCTTATCTTCCCTTGCTTCCAAAATAAATATTCTTCTAAACTCTCTGGTCTGCTCCAAAGTCATCTTCTTCAATTCATCCATACAATATCAACACTATAAAAATCATTATTTCTGCAATCTAAGAAAAAAGCTTCATTTCCATAGCTACAAAAGGAAAAAAATAATAATTTTAAAAGTATGGCCAGAGAGCAACACCTCCTGTCAACAGAGACTATGTATAAGCCTTGCCTCTATAGACGACTGAAGTACAGTCGCCATAGATGATGGTCGTTCTGTCCAAGAAGTTTAGTGGAGTCATAGGGCAAGAATTCACACAAAACTAAAACCACTATGTACGGCATATATAATATGTAATAATAATTGATTGCTAATTTTATGAAAAATACATATATGGTTAATTAATAAAATCAATGATTTTACCAAAATAACTTTGAGTTTGGTTTTACAAAAATGTCCCTGAGTTTGGGCAAGAAAAATTTATCAGGCACATAAATATCTATATGTGATTTTACCCTAGAATATGTGTGTGTGAGAGAGAGACTATTTACCAGGAATATGTACAAGCATGAATATTTCTCATAAGTTTTAATTTGTTGTGGTGATTAAATTTTCTTACCTGAAAGGTCCCTGATTATCAAACTTGTTACTGATGACGAAAACGAAAGGAAATGGAAGCTAAAATGTCATCCAATTTAAGCTAAGTATTCTTGCTCCCAAAGAGAATTTTTCTTCATGAGTATATTTATGTTAGATGGTTATTATGTGCAGCTGTGTAAGTGGATGGGCATTTTTTTTTTAAAAAAAAAATTGTCTTCATTACATAATTGGACTTAGATAAGAAATTATCTTTGTGGATAATTTTGATTATGACCATTGTATAATAGGGAAATATGTCATATATGCGCGCTTGCGGCAAATTATTGTGTGGACCATGGTCCACATAGCTGTGTGAACCATAAATATAAGGTACATTATTTTTATACTGAAGGTACATTATTTTTGTATTAAAGGTACAGTTTTTTTATAGTGCTATAAAATAATGTACTTTCAGTATAAAAATAATGTACCCTAAAATAATGTACCTTCAGTATAAAAATAATGTACCTTATATTCATGGTTCACACAGCTGTGTGGACCATGCAATAATGATTGTGCTTTTGCACCTCAATGAATATACCCTATCTGGACTTTTTGTCATCATCGTTTACTCGTTTAGTTTGCAGATGACTGCATGTTTACATGATCGAATATGTAAATATATTAACGTGATTTATTCCATTTTTGTTGATTGCCATATGTTATTATATTGTTCCTGGAGAATTATATTCCTTCCCAAGTTGGAAGTATATTATTATACTTTATTCTTAGGAAAGTCTAGAAAGGATAATGATAAAACAACAATATAATTAGTGATATTACTAATCCTTACCAAAGAAAGTGAGACATGGATTAGTCAATTAATGGTATCAATTATTCGATAATTATTAAGTCCTCGATGTTATCAAAAGAGATTTTTTCTTTTAAGTTGGCTTTTGACACTATAGCCTGAATTCTAAATGTAGCATTGTCCAAAAGGCGAATTCATAGCACTAATTATAAGCTAATATAACTAAGACAATTCAATTTATACAGACTCAAAAGTCAACTATTATTTGTCCAAATTCAAGTCTATTGGTTCTTGGTTATAACAATTATTGGTCATGAGTCTTAAACAGTAAAAATATCAAATCTTAGTATTTAAACAAAATGTTAGTGCTCAATTTTAAATATAGATTTGTCTAGAAGGTAAATTAAGAACACTAATTTTTCCTATGTCACCCTTTAGACGAAGACCTTGATAATGAACATTTAATCGAAAAGGACCCATATGATTCTATGTCAATTCCTGAATGATTGCTATGATCAATAAATAGTCATAATCTTCCATTGACTGACAATTTAAGATTTCAGGATGTTGAATCCATCTCAGAATATGACCAATAAATACAGTATTATTTCACAAGTGAAAATTTGTAAATAAAATTTTAGAAAGACAAAATTAATTAATAAAAAAGACCCCATTAGCTTTCGGAAGAAGTACCTGACAAAATCATACTAAGTTGTCATGTGAGTCTCATTATTAGGCTAGTATCTTGTACTCCAATAGCTACATGACAAAATCACACTAAGTATTTTGAGTGTCATCGAGTTTTGAAAAGAACATCAAATACCTAATTGTTGAGTATTCCCTTGCTTGATAATATGTCAGGTCATTGGAATATTTTTCAAATCAAGTCTGTAAAATCTAAAATGGAGATTAATCTTTGGTGATTAATGACTCATGATTCATGAATGAAGTCTGCAACTTCTATCTTTAGTGATATACTGATATGCTACCCTGCCAAAAATGCTATGTGCTTGAATGTCAGCAGTGATTGACATAATGTTAGTTTGCCTGAAACAAACAAATTGTGAATATTTGATAATGGTGACCTCTCATATGTTGAGAAATGTATTTTAGAGATCCTGAATGGTCTCATCATCTATACTTTTATCTATCGTTTAACCTCCCTAAGATATGTTGCGATATTTTAAGATTTAAAGACCCAATTTTTTTTCAAATTATGGCATGAGCTATTAATCACATTGGATTAATATAATTAGTCAAATTTGTTTGAAACTTGTTGGACATCATATATATATGTCAAACAGTAGCGTCTCTTTTTCACATAAATATCTTCTAAAGAATTTGTGAAGCGAAATTCCTATATTACATATTTTTCTTGCTAGGGACATCCAAATTTAGATACTACTATTTTTATCTAAATCTGATTCACTGCATATCACAATTATTTCCCTAACACCTTGTACGTGGTATAAACTTCAACATATTCCCATTTGCGCTTCAGTATTAATGTGCAATCCATTTTCCTGTATCACCACCATAGCATATTTCTAAGAGCTATCAAATAAAACAAGGTATACATGTTGGTTATAAATCTCAGTTTGTTGCTTAAATACCTAGAGCTCGTGATGAGGGACAATAGATGCGTTAACTGCATACTTTATGGAGATCGGTTCACATCATTAGGGGGAATATGAGTCCAAATTTGATAGAATGCCAAGAAATGCTATGGAATGGAAAGATCTTCATTGTTTAAACCCACGTACTTGTTAGATTGAACTAGAAGAGTTTTTTCCAAAATGGTCCCTCGATTATTGCTTATTCTCAATTTTGCATTTCGACTTTCAATTGCACCAAATGCGGTCCCTCGACTTTCAAAAACTCACCCAATTCAGTCATCCGTTACATATTCCGTCTAATCAGTGTTAAAATGGAGGGCATTTTTGTTCATTTACCTATGTACGCCTAGTATACATTGAGAAATAGTCGAGGGACCATTTTGAGAATAGTCGAGGGACATTTTGAGAAAAACTCTTTTATTTATTTTATTTTTGTTTATTTTCATTTTTTTAGACTCTATCAAATTAGAATTTTTGTAGATTATTTCTCACAAATATAAATAGTTAAAATCACACAATCCAACCACAAAATTTTTAACTTTCTCTATAGATTTTTTCCTCTATCTAAACATACAAACTTTTCTTCTATTTCTATCAATTTTTACAATAAGTTTCGTAAATTTCATAAATACTCATATACTTTTTATTTTTTTTATCTTTTTATGTCCATAGACAATCAATCACTATGTATCACATTAAATATTATTTTTATCATCGAAAATAACATTTTTTTCGAGCTTAGACATCCAAAGAGTGCAAAATGTAGGGAAAATGTTGGACTTAAAGGTAAGTTTTTCCAGTAAACTTCTCGGTTGAGCTGAAAAGTAAAATCTCGTCTATGACCAGAAGGTAAGTTTACTTCTTGGTCACACTACCGATCATGCATGCACTTCTAGGTCAGAGAGGTGCTTCTAGCACTTCTCGGATCTGAGAAGTACGCTTCACTTCTTGGTCAATGACAAAATATTGGAAAACCTAACAAACCAAATGCAAAAATAATTAGCATAAAACAGAGAATCCTAAATCTAAAGCCTCATTTTTTACCACAATTACAAGTTCCTGCCATTTTGAAATTTGTTTGCATTTTATATATGAATGTTAATAAAATTAAATTTGAAAGCAAAACGTTTTTACCAAGGTATGTAAAAAGAATAATGTTATTTTCAACAATAAAATTAATGTTTAATGTGATACATAGTGATTGATTATCTATTAAACTTTTAGTATGATTTTCTATATATATATATGTATATATATATATATATATATATATATATATATATAAAGATAAAAATAAAAATTATATGAGTATTTATGAAAGTTATGAGAACTTTTTGTAAAACTTGATATGAATAGAGGAAAACTTTGTATGTTTAGACATACGAAAAAAGTTTGTAGAGAAAGTCTAAAATTTTGAGGTTGGATTGCGTAATTTTAACTATTTATATTTGTAAGAAAAAATGTATAGAAATTCTAATTTGATAGAGTCTAAAAAATGAAAATAAACAAAAATGAAATATAGTAAAAGAGTTTTTTTCAAAATGGTCCATCAACTATTCCCAAAATGATCCCTCGACTATTTCTCATTGTATATTAGGCATAAAATAGGTAAACAGACAAAAATACCCTCAATTTTAACATTGATTAGACATAATATGTAATTGAGGACTGAATTGGTTGAGATTTTGAAAGTCGAGGGACCACATTTGGTACAATTGAAAGTCGAAATGCAAAATTGAGAATGAGCATTAGTCAAGGGAACATTTTGGGGAAAAACTCAAACTAGAAGTTCAAAAGATAATCAATTTGCAACTTTTGCAAATAATCTGCCAAACATATATACTAACTACAATGATCATAAAAGAGTGACTAGGTGTAACACCCCGTAAATTTCATTCAAGCCTTAAGATCGGTAATTAAATTCCACCGGGCAATTTATTTGATTTAATTGGGCTCAATCCTTCCAATTGATATACATATATTTCATTCCGGAATTTATTATTAATTCTACGGCCCAATTCTTGATCTAATTCTTGTAAGGGATTTATTTATTTTTATTGGACCCTTACAATTTCTATGGAGCATTTTATAATGGCCCAATATGTATATATATATATTTGTTCTTGAAAGATCAAATTTCCTACTTACTAGTATTATATTAAGTTATGCAAGACCCATTCTCTTAAAAAGCCCATTATCTACTCTAGTTACCCTAATGTGATATATATTTTATGTATGTAATGATTTCTCCCATCATATAAAAAGGAACATGTATCAACCCTACCATTCTTTTTCTTTCCCTGCAAAACAATTCATTCTCAACATTAACTCTCCTAAAAACCCTACAACATATACACTACCCCTCCACCTTCAAGATTCAAGACCAAGATTGCTCCTTTAGCACTCCTAGGGCTTGGGTAAGTGTTCATCTCTAGTAATACACCTTGCATCATGTTATTTTCATAATCTTTATACAAGTTCTTATGTCATTCTTTTTGGGATCTTTTGGGAAAAGATGATCAAGGTGAAGGTGAAGCTTAGTGAGAATGTTTAAGAGTTCTTGGGTGAAGTGTGCTCCAAGAGGTAACCACTATGTCCACTAAAACCTATTTTTACACTCTCAATCTATGATATTATTTGGTGTGTTGGAATCCTGAGTATTTCTTTGCTGTTAGCCTATTTTTGATTGTCTGTGAAGTTATCTTGATGGATTTGTGAATTTGTGTTCTTGATCCTTTGCCTATGATGTTTATGGATAGTTGTTGGTATGGATTCCTTGTTTATTTGGCTTCTGAGAGTTATAATCCGGTCCTATTGATCCTATTTCTGTATTCTGGGAATGAACTTTGCGTATTCTGTCTATTCTGGTCTGGGAGTGGTTTGGAGTTGCTCTTGCGGTAAAGTTAGGCGGTATAATGTGTCCCGCCCGCTAAGTGGTCCGCAAGAACAACAGAGGAGTAGTGTGGCGGAGGTCGGTGATCCGCTGGGCAGCCCCGCCCCTTCTGGCGGAAGAGGGCGGCGGACCAGGGTGATCCGCTGGGGAGCGCCGCCAGTTGAGGCGGAGGTGTGTGGCGGAGCTGGTGATTCCGCCAGAGTGATCCGTTGGTTCTTCTAGACTTCTGTTTCTAGTAAGTTCTTCTGGACTTCTGTTTCCAGTAGCTATTTCGTTGGTCTGTTGTCTGGTTGTTTCACCCTTGTTTCTGGAACTTGTTGGGATATTATGCTGAGTATTTTTCCTTGGTTCTTGAGCACTTATTCATGTCTCTTGATTCATTATCTTGATGTCACTACTACACAGACGGCTTTTAACGTCGGCTAAGTAGACCCTTTAACGTCAGCTAAAAGTCGACGTTGATCTGGCCGACGTTGTAAGGTACACATACAACGTCGGCTAACTTGTAGCCGACGTTGTATGTATACACTTACAACGTCGGCTATTTGACGTTGTAGGTAATTTGAAAGCTATTAAAATACCCTACAACGTCGGCTAATTACAAATAGCCGACGTTGTAGGTAATTTGAAATCTACTAAAATACCCTACAACGTCGGCTAATTACAAATAGCCGACGTCGTAGGTAATTTGAAAGCTACTAAAATACCCTACAACGTCGGCTAATTACAAATAGCCGACGTCGTAGGTAATTTGAAAGCTACTAAAATACCCTACAACGTCGGCTAATTACAAATAGCCGACGTCATAGGTAATTTAAAAGCTACTAAAATACCCTACAACGTCGACTAATTACAAATAGCCGGCGTCGTATGTACCCTACAACGTCGGCTAATTACAAATAGCCGACGTTGTAGGTAATTTGAAAGCTACTAAAATACCCTACAACGTCGGCTAATTACAGATAGCCGACGTCGTACGTACCCTACAACGTCGGCTATTTACAAATAGCCGACGTTGTAGGTAATATTAAACCAAAAAAATTACCCTACAACGTCGGCTAATAAGACTAGCCGACGTTGTTGGGTAATTTTTTTGTTTTTAAATATTAATTATATTTTTCTATTTACACCCAAAACCTGCTCAAATATATATAGCTATCACAATCACATTCAAAACTTGTACAATTTATATTTATAATATCAAAATTAATAAAAAAAATAAATCTCACAATTGATACTAATTAATAATACAAGTTCATCAAAAATTATTTGTATTAATTAATACAAGCAATAATCTTCTCCTAAACTTTGAAAAATGTGCTATTCCATGTTCCTTGAGCATAAGCCTCAGCGTCCTACAGAAAGGTGTCAATATCTCAAAATTAGTGGCATACGATGTTAGAAGCTGTAAAACACAATGATGGCAGATAGTGCAACTCATCCTCAAGAGAAATCAAGTTTTCATTTATAACTGGAGGAACTTAAAAGAAAAGTTCTTGATACAAACCAATTTAATAAAACAAAAGTACTGAGCTTTTTCCTTTTGGATGTTAAATGAAATTTGAGAGGTTGTAAGTAGAGAAAAGAAGTGATATAACAAGGTTAAGCATTGGTATGAAGGAAAAATTATGAACAACTGCCTAATCAATGAACCAGTCTAGTAAACTTAAAAAATCTTTGATATATATATATATCGTTCAAAAAATCTAGTGTTTGTCTTTGAGGTGCAGTGGCAATAAATGAAATGAGAAAGAAAACCTATACTTTAAAATCATTAGTCACTCCTTAAAGCAATGACTCTGGACTTCATGTTAATACTAAATATGGAGCATTAAATACAAACAGATTGGCACAACTTCAGCAACATCAAAGTACTCTACTCTTCTATCATTTTGGTACAATTTTCATAAACTTTAGAATGGTCATGAACTTTTGAAATTTGTAGAATAGCCGACGTTGTAGGGTAATTTTTTTTGTCGAAGGATTTAGATCGATGGCTACGTCTCTCCTCTCTATCACGGTCTCTGTGCCTGCAGGCAAGAATATGACTATTCAAACAAAACATGCAAGTCATTTGTCTAAAGAGTAATATTTTGATATATCACTCAGCCAAAATATGTCAAGAAACATCAGTATACATGATTGTTAAAAACAACTGCAGCAATTAAAACAGTTGACAAGCAAAAGTTTAGCGTACAAGTGTTTCATGAAGAAAATAATAGCCATTACATGACAGACAAAAATTTATACTTGGGGAGCATATTATTTGAACATTCATCTATACCTTATGCTATTAAGCATTGCATTTAATGCTATTGTTAACAAGTAGTACCTTAGCTAAGCCTTTTGAACTTCCAGAAGCAGAGGATCCACTTTTATTGCTAGCCCTCTTACGCTTTCCCTTGCTTGACTGTTAAACAAAAGAGAAGAATTATATGAATATATTAGGAATAGAAGAGAATGAAATTAGACATGCAAAATTTCATGTTGAACCTGCTCTTTTTCAGCAAGTAGTTCAGAAGTTGTAGCATGAGGTGCCTCCAAAAATTCCATCAACTTTACAACTACATCTTCCTGCAAGATTATTACCAAAAAAAAAAAAAAAGGTTGGCCATTAACACCTCAGAAATAAATTGATGAATCATCAAGGGATGGCTTAGCACAATATCTAATAAAGATGACTGTTCATCGAAATTACACAGAAAATATTAATGGTTTACCCCATAGGCTGCAGTTTTCAGAATTGGTTTGGAATTGCTATTTATCAACACAGAAAATAGTAATCAAGTTGCCAAAAGATGAACAATATAATCTCCAACCTAGCTCATTCATTCTAAAACCATAACAGCATTATGAACATACAACAACAACAATTAGAACCAAGCAGCAACAATTCAACTATTTCACAAGCTTATTTTTAGTATCAAAATTCAATTAAATCACCTTCAAGCAACAGCAAGTACAGTATATCACATATACACATATCCAATAAACAATGCTTCCATTCCCATTTATTTCCATTTCACTGCCCAGAGTCCTCACTTTATAAATCAAACAAACCAATTGTATTTAGAGCACAACAACACAAATGCAGCAGTACTGCCAATTGTATCACATATACCAGTATTATCATCCAGCAGCATTTCAGAACTTACTGCTTGTACTCCTTTATTTTATTTCAATCAAAATCCAATTCAAAATTCCCCAACCAAAGCACACAGCAACACTGCCACTGGAAGCAAATTCCAGTTCAGTGCAGCCTTGCCTCCCTTTACAAATCACATGCCACGGCCTAAGTGCAAATTGATCAAATGTAATCAAGACAATTAAATTAAACACGCAGCGAAGAGAGAAGAGAAAGAAAGCTAGCATTTCCTTTATTTAAAAAAATATTTACCTTCTTTGATCGTCCTCCTCTACCGACCCGCGGCCGTTCTCCGTTTCATCATCCTCCTCCATCTGGTGTAGCATTTTGCGTCAATTTTATCGATAATGGCGACTGGTAAAATAACATCAAAAAAAATAAAAGCTCGGCTTCATTGTGGTTACAGATCTGTACGTGGAAGAGTATTAGGTCATGAGCCCAGCTTTGTCGAAGAGAGGAGAAGAGTATTACAGATCTGTTCTGCTGCAATGGAGGATGACGACCGGACGAGCGGCGGCAATGGCGGACGAGCGAAGGAGGACCGTCGGCGGCAATGGCGTCGGCGTGAAGGAGCGAAACAGGCCGGGCAGCAATGGCGTCGGCGGCGTCGTCGTCTCCAGATCCTCCTCAGATCTGGAATGAAGCGTGAAGAAGCCGAGAGGCGTTTTGTTGTTCACGGCTTGGACGACGTTCGAATTATTTTGGTTAAGTTTATTAGGGATTGAACTTCCGAATGTTAATTTGGGGGCGACGGGTTGGATTTATTAAACCCTCCACGTCGGTTATTTTAAATAACCGACGTTATAAGTCAATCCTATACAACACGGCGCAATACGACGTCGGCTAAATTCCTAGCCGACGTCGTATTGCGCGGGGGCAGAGTCCGTTTGGTGATACGATGACGGCTAAAGATGTAGCCGTCGTCGTATTACCCGTCGCCTGTGTAAAACTGCGATACGACGTCGGCAACCCAGCTAGCCGACGTCGTATCGCGTAGTAGTATTAGGTTGAGACTTTACACGTCGGTTACTTCATGAAAACCGACGTTAAAGGTTTTACGTAGCATATAACGTCGGCTACTTACATAGCCGACGTTAATTAGCCGACGTTGTATGTGATTTCTGTAGTAGTGGTATTGGTTGGTTGAATCCTTGGTTATTTTTCCTGAGTGTTTGTTGTGTTCATAATCTGAGATGAACACTGTGAGTGTTTTGTTCTTGGGATGAGTTTGAGGTTGGATATGGAGTGGTGGATCTTTGAGTATCTCTTGGGCTGTTTGAGGATGAACTAACTGTGGAACTAACTTTGGACTTCGGTCCCTGTGATTGGGTTTTTACCCCTGTGATTGGACTTCGGTCCTTGTGATTGGACTTCGATCTCTGTGATTGGGTTTTTACCCCTGTGATTGGACTTCGGTCCTTGTGATTGGACTACGGCCCCTGTGATTGGGTTTTTACCCCTGTGCAACTAACTTCTAACTTTCGGGCTTGGTGATTGGTGTGAGAATTGGTACTTGGGTTGGAAGTTTAGGTTTTGGTGCTAATCCTTGGGTTGAGGTCTGTTTGGTTCCTTGTTGAGTCTTGAGTTGTATTGTATCTTGTTGACTATTGGTTATTCTTTGATATATTGTTGTTGGGTTGTTTCTTATGAGTATTCGGTTGAGTTTGTGATTCGGTTGGATATTGGTATTGTTGAGAAGTCTTGGTTTATGTATTCTTTCAGCGTATATTCTATATGGGTGTGTAAACCTATTTACAAACTTATATATATATATATATATATA
>NXFB01000056.1:166399-186222 GCA_002525835.2 Ipomoea batatas
TTTATGAAGGAGAAGCCGAAACTGGCCACCGGCTTGTATTTCCCCTGGACGGTGATGACAGTTCCCAGATGCGAGTAGGGTTGCAGACGAAGATTTGAGTGTTCCGGAAGACGGCGGCGGAGTAGCCGAAGATGAAATTGATTGTGCCGTAGATTTGGCACTGGTAGAAGAACTAGCGTTTGGCTTGTGCCAAAAGGGTGTCTTGGTAACCGGCAAATAGAAAAGTTGAAGCTGACACACACAAGCAAAGGCAATGACTAAAGAGAAGTCAGGCGTGGGGTTGCAGACGACTTCCGGCGTCGCTCGTGGTAGAGGCAGGCTTAGACTCGTCGAAGAAGAAATAAAAAGGAAATAAAATGACTAAAATACCCTCGTTATTTTGCATATTAATATTTTCCGGTGAGATTTGGCAAGCAATTTGGCCGGAGTAACCAAAATTGAAAAAAATTGAATAATCAAAGTATCTAATTAATAATTTTGAAAGTTGTGGATTAAAATTAATAGGACTCCTATAGTCAGTGGACCAAAATGACAATTTGCTCTATAGGACCCCTATAGTCAGTGGACCCCTATACTCGGTGGATACATTCAAATGGTGGCTTTGCTGTTCATATATTCAATGGGATTTTGCCTAGCTTCATTCTATGGGAATTATGGACAACATATAACTCGTCTATTTTCGACGGGGTTAGAGTGACTAGACTGCAATTAGTCAAGAGCATCAAACGCCATACTTTTCACATGTCGATCGCCCGCCCACCAGTTTCTTTGAAATCCACTGACTCCTTGCTGCTGTCTGAAGGCCTTATTGCTACTTTCGCTCCCAAGAAAAGATCTATTATTTCGTGGATTAAGTGTCTTAGGCCGCCTTCAGGATGTTTAAAGCTCAACACCGATGCAGCCTTTACTTCATTGGGAAGTGCAGGAGGAGCCTGCTTACGTGACTCTAGTGGAAGTCTTATTGCTGCCTTGGTCTTCCCTATTGATGCATCATCTGCATTGGAGGCAAAGACTTTTGCTTTGGATTTTTCCCTCTGTTGGTGTGATCTTACGGCTAAATGGCCCTAGTTTATTAAGGTTGATTCTAAATTCCTTGCTTCTCTCATTTCTTCTCCAGCTTTTCAGACTCCATAGCGGATTCCAGATGCAATCGCTTGCATTAAGGAATATCTTGCTTTCAACAGTTCTACGATTTCCCATGTCTACCGTGAAGCAAATTCTATTGCTGATGCACTAGCTTCTTTTGGCCTCTCTTGCACCGAACCTACTGTTTTCTTTTCTTTTGATATGGTGTCGGAATCGGCCCTCTCTTCTTATTTGTACAATCTTCGTGATTTTTCAGCCCCTAAACGCTTATATCAATAAAATTTTGGCTTATTAAAAAAAGAGAAACAACTTGATATATACGGAGTAACATAAACACATAAACCCTAATGATAAAACTTCAAACTCAATTGGAGTGGTGCAAAATTTTTTCTAGTGCGGTTTATTTTTACAAAAAATAATAATAAAATAAAAACTGTACACTTAGAGTGTGTTTGATTTATGGGTTTACACACTAGAAATAAGAATCAAAATCATTACAAGTTACAAATTTGATTAATAAACAAAGCAAACCGACTTATTAAACAGCTTGTATTGTTTAAGAATCTACAAGCAGAAGGATTAAGCGCAATGAAGGTGAAATTGAAAGTATTAAGATTTAAACACAATACAAATAAGACGAATATGCTTTTGACTTTCTTCAGAGAAGTCCAATACATGACTACATGAGTTGTTGCCCTTCATATCCAAATCTCTGTTCAAGCATATACTGCTGGGTAAAAAAAATTTCCTGCTACACTGCCGTTGAGCATATGAATACGAAAGAAGCGTGGTGCAAGGATAGACGAACTAAATTCGGAAAAAGCTAATAACAAAGATCTGTGACGTGTTGATAAAACACTACCTTAAAAGCTTAATATTCCGGTGACGGGCCGGCAAGCTTTCGACAAGCAACACAGATTTTTTTTGTTGTGCTCAAACTATAAACACTATGAAAGAAGGAGAATGAAAGAATGCTTGTTTTTTGTCTGTCTCTACTCAAACTGCGTTTATACTGTCAGGCTCCAACAAACAATAGTGTTTAGACCACACAATCAGCTAAATATAAGGAAAACTAGATCTTGAATGCAGTCATGTATCAAGACTTGCGGACAAGGAATGATTAGTTCCGACTTTGATACGTAAAAATAGGGAAAATAAATAAGTTGGAAAAAAGAGTGTCAAAAAGCCTTTCTTTATTGAATGGTTTTTCCGACAATCCCCCACCCATTCAAAAAGGAAGGCTCAACAAAGGTATGTCTGAGCAACTCACAAAGTTGACCTTAATGTTAGTGAATGAAATCTTGAACTAACACATATTGACATTGAGTAATTTTCTTCCTAAGAGTGATATAAATCTTGAACTCATTAGTCAGAGAAATTTTGAACTCTAATGAACACATCAACTTTTCACTATGTCTATCTCAATATAGACTTCTCTAATCCTCCATGTCTATCTCAATATAGACTTCTCTAATCCGTCGAGTCTATCTCAATATAAACTTTAATTCTATCAAGTTTATCTCAATATTAATTCTGTCAAGTCTATCACAATATAAACCTTAACTCTATCAAGTCTATCTCAATATAGACATTAACTCTGTCAAGTCTATCTCAATTTAGACCACCTATATAGGCTACAGAGTGAATTATGGCCCTTTTTATTTCCACAAGTTAGTTGTAAGTCTTTCCATGATTTCGTTTTACCACCTTAGTGGTATCCACCATGAATTTCTTACCGCACAGGTTTTAAACCCATCTCCCTTGATGTTTCAATGATGTTTTTCGATTCAAGCCTTTTGTGAGAAGATCTGCAATATTCCTCTCAGCTTTCACAAACTCCATTGTGATAATCCCGTTCAGCATTAACTGTCGTACAGACTCATGTCTGACTCTTATGTGTCTTCATTTCCCATTGTAGATACTATTTTTGCAACACAAATCACAGTTTGGAAATCACATTTATAGGTACTGAAGTTGTGGGACTCCCCCACAACTGACACATCTACCAACATATTTCTTAACCACTCAGCTTCTTGGCTTCCTCGACCAAGTGCTATGAATTTTTGCACCCATAGTTGATTTAGCTATGCAAGATTGGTTTGGTGGATTTTCACGAAGTAGCTACACCACACATCGTGAACACATATCCACTGTTCGCTGAACCTCAGATGCTCATGAGTACTCTAGAAAGATAACTCATTATCTTTCATAAAAAGGCGGTTAACCCTTTTTACCCAAGTTAGTGGTTTCATTAGGTTTACCTCAAAATAGACTACCCAAATTGGGTATAAATCATTAAGGGAAATCTATGCTCAATTGTTAAGCGGTGAATTCATTAAGCCCGTCTCAACAAAACCACCCTCCTCATAGGGTTATGAATTCATTAAGAACTCTCAACCTCACCAGTACACACATCATAAGAATGACCAATTAGTGTACTACTTTGTGATTCTTTCCATGGTTTCGTTTGACCACGAATGTGGGATCCACCATGAATTCATCACCTCTTGAGTTTTTAGTCATTCCATCAATGACTAACCTCATAATTAGTCTTCTCAATTAAAGTAAGTTGATGCTCTCGATCAAACTTATGTACACGTAGCAAGTACTTCATTTACTCACAAATAATTCCCTTGAGATTTTCATGCTTAACATGAAACATTCTCTTTTACATTTATTCTTGGTACCACATAGAGACATATAGAAAGATATAAAGTAATTAATTACCCCCACAATACAACACTTACAAATACAATTTCTTAAATGTATTTGATCTCATGCCCAGATTGGCATTTGATGCCCAACATTGGCTCCTTAGTAACCTGAGCTATGCAAACTTCATATCAACTCTGCACTTGGTTAATACACACTCATCAAACCACTAAGATTTCCCTTTATAAATCTTCAAGATAACTCAATTAAAGTTTTAAATACTAATAAATGCTCATTGGCACTAAGCTACAAATTATCTCACATCCAAAAAATATATATTCAAATTGCATTTATTAGAGAATAATAAATTGCAACAAGGTGAATTCGACATGTATAATTTTAACATTCAAAGTTATTTCAACTTCACCATTTTTTCCTCACTTGAGGAAATCCATAAATCATATATAGCATTGATTTAATGCAAATCAATACTAATTTCATATTTATTCTCAAAATGACAAATAGCCCCTAGTTATTTATAACAAGGTAATTTAAATCAACACTATTATTGCACTTCCAATTATAAATAAATTTAATATATGATTTAATAGAAACATCATACCTGACAACTCTCCCAAAAAATAAATTATTGAGATTATTGCAAACAAAACAATTAGTTAACAACGCCTTTGCTAAGGCTCGATCTCATGACCTCACATATGAAAGAGTCATTACATGCCATTTAAGCACAAGGTGCTTGGCTAAATACCTATAATTATGCAGTTATAATTCATGTGCATATCATATAATGCATATATATAAATTAACAAATTAATAAATTAATAATATAATTTATGATACTTAGATTTGCCCGTAGTTCATGTCACATGACCGTTTGGTGATTAAAAGGTCGTATAAAATGCAACAGCAACAAGGACTCTACCTCGTAGAAGAACTTCGGTTAGACAGTTCGAATCACACCACATCATGGCCGCCAAGGCTTCTACGGTGACCGAGATCGGCAGGTTAAACTCCAGCAATAAGTTAAACATTGTCATTTTTGCAATGCTGTTCCGGCCAGTTCCTCTTCTGATCTTCAGTAGCCAACCCCATTACAAGTACTAGTATATATCAACTATCAACCACCTTGCACCCTATCCCAGATATAACACTGCCTTTTTTGTTTTGTTATATCCCTATTTAAACGACATTGTTGATGAAGCAAAGAAGGAAGATATTATGATAGCTTTTAACTGTTGGGTAAAAAAACTTCTCTGCTACACTGCCGTTGAGCATATGAATACGAAAGAAGCGTGGTGCAAGGATAGACGAACTAAATTCGGAAAAAGCTAATAACAAAGATCTGTGACGTGTTGATAAAACACTACCTTAAAAGCTTAATATTCCGGTGACGGGACAGCAAGCTTTCGACAGGCAACACAGATTTTTTTTGTTGTGCTCAGACTATAAACACTATGAAAGAATGCTTGTTTTTTGTCTGTCTCTACTCAAACTGCATTTATACTGTCAGGCTCCAACAAACAATAGTGTTTAGACCACAATCAGCTAAATATAAGGAAAACTAGATCTTGAATGCAGTCATGTATCAAGACTTGCGGACAAGGAATGATTAGTTCAGACTTTGATACGTAAAAATAGGGAAAATAAATAAGTTGGAAAAAAGAGTGTCAAAATGCCTTTCTTTATTGAATGGTTTTTCCAACATATACTACTTTTCATACTCTCCTAATCCATTGCTCTAGCCGAAGCTGCTTCAAAGGAGGACCTAGATGTGGCTTACGCTTCTGGGGACACCTCCATTTACCTGTAATCTGTGATCCATCAGGTGGTTGACTCTGCTGAATGTTAGTGGTGTCTAAGAGAACCCTTCTTGCAGCAGTATCCTTATCATAGATTGGTCTATACTTGGTCTCATTTCTTAGAGAGCCAGACCAATCAACCCCACCAGGCTTCACAAGAGAATTTTCATCATGCAGTTTCCTACTTCTGATCTTTCTTGTTGAAATGAAACCATTATCTGCAGAGCGATTTCCATCGTTTTCTTTGCAGATTCTTCCCCCAGGCTCCATTTGGGATGACTGTCTAGTCACCGTACTCGTATTTAAACTATATATGGGCAGTAAAGCATCTGTAGTTTTCATGCTGTCTTTAGATAATACTAGGTTTTGTTCTGCAGAATCCCACCTTTGAATCAAAGATGGAGTTTCGTGTTTATTAGGTGAAGGAATGTTGGTATTTGACAACCTAAGACCATCCTTTTCAGAGAATGTTTTGTCCAGCTTCTCAGCAGAGCTTTTTCCATCTAATGAGGTCACAAAATCTTCAGTTGAGTTATAATCAAGGATCTGCATCTTCTTCTTATCAGTGTTTTCCTGAGAAAATAAGTTTTTGTTTCCAGCCAAGTCATGGCCCCTCTGCATTAAAAGGAAAGTTTATCAATGATTCATTTATTGCAGGAAAAATAAAAACTTGGCTGCATTTTATAGCTATATTACATAAACATTTTCTCACAGGCAGAAACACTCTAAGGAAGATGAACCGGTTTTATGAGCATGTTAATTATTCATGACAAAGAAACCAAGACCAGCTTGTAGTATAAGAGAAAGAAAATTGCCAACTTTAGCAGCATGAGCAAACACTAACAATTGTAATAAATGCTTAGAAAAAAGTTTTGGTTGTCTAAAGGATATAGGAAATTGCTCAAATATAATATACATAGAGTAAATTGTTAGCACTCATCCATGCAGGGAAAACACTTGCAATTTCCATCATGAGGCAAAAACTTGTCTGCATATGCTGGATTGTGAGACAAAGAAGATCAAGAATACCTTAGGGGAAGGCTGATAAGTGTTACTATCATTGGCAAATAATACAGCTTTCCTAGAACCTAAGTTCTGCAGTTCCCTTTGGCCAGCACGGCTGCGTTCTTCAATGTCGAATTCACTTTCTTCATATTTGAGAATGCTGAATCCATCACCACTGTCTAATGTTGGAGTTTCATATGCATAGCTGGAGAACCAGTTCTTAATGTCTGGGGGCTCTGGCAGAGCAATGCAGGAAAGTAAAATTCAGCAACTGTATAGTACAAACTTTGGCTTCAAACAGAAAGTGTAAAAGTAAAATTTAGAATGGATAAGAACAACAGTTCCAGTTCCATATTAATACATTATGTTCTAAATTTTGCATTTAGCATTGACAAATAATTTAAATAGTTTGGAGGAGAGTTACACCTGAAGAAAGTGCAATGTCGTCAGTAGATGGTGAATTCTGAAAGATAAACACAATTTCTAAGATTAGGGAAAGAAATACATGATTTTAGATAGATAATTCTAGAAACTCCACTTGGTGATCAGACAGAATTAGAAGAATCTGTCATCAAACAAATGATGACTGCTTGACAGTTTTATTGATTTGAAGGTTAACACAAAACCACACACCCCCATGGACCCAGACAAGATAAAATCTGTTACCTGACATACATTTTTGTAATTTTCCTTGGATGTGAACTTAGCAAGGCCTTCTAACAGTTGCACAGCACTTTTTTCCTTCATTCCGTTTCTAGTACATTTCACATCTTTTTCTTCTTTTCCCAGACTAGAACTGGACCATCTCTGACCATCATGGTCATTGAGTTCATTATCATTTGATTCTGGGGCTCTGCAATCATTACTTGCATCAAATTCTTGAGTTTCAGGGACATAGCTATCAAAGCAGTCATTGATATCTGGGGGCTCTGGTAGCACAAGGAGAAAATAGAAGTGTTCAAGTTTTGCATGATGACTAAAATGGTTATTAATAGAATGCAAAGTTTACTACTTTAAGAATTTCACTTAGAAATGTCAGGGACTGTCTGCTCACCAGGAGAAGGCGAAAGGTAATCTGAAGATCTTATAACCTGCATAACAAAAGCAACAACAAAATCGTTACTCTTTGAGATAAATTTAATTATACTGTTCAAGAAAATATACAGATAAATTGAACATACAGGAAAATAAGATTAAATTTCAATCTAAAAACCTGCATAACATACTATTTTATCTCAGATTGTTGCATATGGTGTCATGAAGAGATACACATTGAAAATTTAGCATGAACCAGAAGGAATAATAGACCTACTCTTCCGGTAAAGAATGTTGGCTTTGCGGAGCCTTATGCAGATAGAATTATCATTACAAGTAATTCATACTAGAAGTTTGAGTGGTGCAATTGTAGTAACAAAATGGTAAATGCTGCAATCTGTAGACAGTATGCAAAATTTCCCCACTGTCAAACAAGATCAAACCAGAAGGAAACAACACATGAAAGTACCCTAAGCCACCAACAGCTATGAACTACTGTGGGGGCACTTTAGGGCTGCATTGCTAGGACAGTGCCATGAATGCCATCAACTATAAGAATATATAGATATCACATAAAAATGCAAAGCGGTTATATCTGACTTCCCATATTTGTTAAAATCTGAACAACTCTAAGATTATTCATGTATTTGTATACAAAAAGAGTAACAAAAGATCCGTTACCTGATTTGCACAGTTAGCTTCAACAGAGGCATTACACCTAACAAGGCCTTTTGAAAGGTAACCATCTGTTGTTCCCTGTCTAATATCTTCAGAAAAGCTTTCTGCTTTCCCTTTGATGCTTTCACAAATGAATCCTCTGGAGTTACCATTGTCTTTCAAATCATTTATGTTGTTTGATCCTGGGATACTGAGATCACCATCTTCATCAGACATTGGAGTTTCAGGTACATAGCTAGAGAAACTGTCATTGACATCTGAAGGCTCTGGTAGTATAAAATTTATGAAGCAAAAAGTTAGGTCATTCCAAACAGTTTTTAACTATTGTTAGATGCTAATACCACACACACACACACAGAGTATTTGGGCTCCTGTAATTGTTTTTCAGTGTACCATTTATGCAAGGTTATGAACTATAAAAAAAATAAAAAAAAAAAAATAAAAAAGAAGAAGAAAATATGCAAGTAATGAGCAGTATATTAAGGTGCCTAAAAACAATTTACATACCATAAGAAAGGTCAGGGTACTCTGATGATCTCAGAAACTGCATACGAAAAAATTGAACAAAATCACTACAAATCATGTACTCTCAAAATTTTATCATGTCTGAAAACTTAGAATTCCAACTTAACTCCTAGAAAGATAGCTCTACCATGAGATAACAATAAATTTAACCTATTCTGATCTCAGAAAAAGCAAGAACTTACATTCATGTTGCTTGGTCAAAGGGACAGGAAATAATTGATTAATTTCATAATTAAATCTATGTCTACATGTCATGGCATGCCATCTTCATCTACAAAATTGTTATGCAAAAATAGGCTTCATTTGGCAATCTGATAACCCATACCATTATGTAACTTTTCTTGATTTCTGGATGATCATGAACTCACAATGATTTGTATAGAAGATGTGAAAGAAGTTATCAATTCCTCTTCCATTTCAACGAATTTAAATAGCAGAGTGGGACAGAAAATGGAGAACACTAGTTAAACTACCTCAATAGCGCATTTGTCTTCATTTGGAGCTGCATGATCACCAGAAGGCAAACAGATCTCTCTTCCAAAAGCCCTGCTTTTAACAAACTTCTCTTCACTGGTTTTTTCCTCTCCAGGTTCACACTCCAAATCATCAATGCTACTCAGCACTGGAGACTCGTGCACATAGCTCGAAAACCAGTTGCCGATGTGAGGAGGCTCTATGAATGCCCAAGAAATAGAAATAGTGAAACACTTAAAGAATTGTATAAAAGTTGAAATCTTGTGTAAAAAGAGATGCTTTTGATCGATTTTAATGATTTAGGGGCAGCCGGTTAGGGTTCAGGACATTATACTAACCAGAAGGAAATGAGAGCGAATCTGAATACTCCAACATCTGTTCATCCGACAAATTGTTCAATTCAATGGAGACAGAAATTTATAGCTCAGGAAAAGAAAATAGTTAGATTAGATTCTTCATCTGTTTATCTGTACGCCTCGCTCGCTCGCTCTCTCTATCTCTCTTGAGCTCTTAGATGAAAGAGGACATGGCGCCATATTTTGAATTGTGTTTGAATTTCGCGGTACTGGGATTTTGAATTGTCCATAGGGCAAAATGAAATTGAGATCCTTCTTATTATATAAATTAAACTCTGACCCCTTATTTCTTAGTTAAGTTGTCATTTGTCTCTATGCTATTAAAAGAAAGTGTTAAATAAATTCTTTAAGTTCAACAAATAGTGTAATTAAGCTTCTTAATTAAAAAAAAATCATTGAAACCACTTAAATTAACAAAAGAAAAAAAATAATGTAATTGCATCTGAATACTACTTAACATGTCATGCCAAATATTATTTTTTTAAATGTGACAATGATTTGGATTTAAAATATACAATTTAATGTTTTTAAATCTTTTAAAACAGCTGCTAATTGTCTTAAAAAGTCTAACATAATCGATGGATGTCTCTAACAACAAACAACCATGACTATTAACGAAATATCACAACAAGACAACCATGGTTGCCTTGAGACAAAGAGGTCCAAATATGGATACCATAAGAGATGATGAAGAAAATCATTTGTTGCTTTTGTTTTAGTGGGATTCGGATAAAAACAGGAGATGAAGGTTGCCTTCCTCCCAAAGTTCCATATTTGGACCTTGTTTCTTGATAATAATAGCATTTTTAATATGGAGTAGGAGGGGGATGGGGGTCAAATACTTTACGCCTTTACCTAAGAACAAAGTTGGACCATCTGATAACCATGGTCATCATAAAAAATAATTATTTTATAAAAAGGGCCAAATAAGCCATTTAACTTGTCAATTCTTTTTTGTGCAATTGAGGTACTAAACTTACATTTTTACAATTAAACCATTAAAAATCTAAAAATTTTGCACTTTTATATTTTGCTAGTTGATACTCGCAAAATTGATTACATGACACCTCAAAATGAATACTTAGGTTGTTCTCATCCCAACAAATCTTACACTTGCTAGATGAGGTGTAATAAAAAAAAAAGTCTGTCTTTTTTTTTTAAGTACACTGTGTCTAGCAAACTTGCTAATGGCAGATTTTGCTGTCATTTGGTAACAAAAACTGTCACACAATGTACTACTTTTCTTGTTTTTTTTTTATTAATGACTTAATGTTTTAGTTATTGTTGGTCCCGATAGGGTGGGAAAAGTCTAGGAGGGGGAGGGGGGGGAGAATGAATAGACTTTTTAACAATTTACAACTTTATAACACTTGTAATTTCAACTCTAGGTAACAAGCATAAAGCAAATAACCAAATTAGAGTTCGCAACGTAATATAGATACGGTAAAGTGCTATAATCAAATCACGTAAAAATTAAGAGTTCTTTCACATGCAACACGTTAGAAACTCTTGAAATAGCTCAAATAATAGGTATGTAAATTTTGGTTCACATGCAGACATGAGAATTATCAAACTCAGATGAATTATCCTAGGTAGTGAATAGTGATGATGTCACAAAATATTCAAACCAAAGCAAATAGGATGAGGATGAGTCAAGTAAAAAATATGTATTGCATGTGCATGTAGTTGACACAAAATCCTAGATACTAAAATGCTTAGTATGACAGTAGCAATTAATGCATGTGATGATCATAAAGTATGCACGAAAATATGCAAGCAAGTATATAAATGGATAGAGAGATTTATAGTGGTTTAGAGGTGGTGTAATCCTCCTAATCCACTCTTCTCCTTTCACTCCAATGGGGGATTTCACTATCATCAATCACCTAGATACAATAGTGACCAAGTGCCCTTCTAGCACTTCTACAATTCCAAGTGTTTCGCACAAAGTTACACTCAATCCCGAGTGTCTCGGACAAAGTTACGCTCAACCCAAGTATCTCGCACAAAGCTATACTCCTACACCAACCAAATGTCTTACACAAAGCTACACTTAGTTTCCCCGAGTGTTTCACACAGAGCTTACACTCCTACACTTTTTCTCAAGAAATATAAATATTTCTTTATAAGACTTGATTTTTCTCTCGTGTTTAGCTCAATAATAGCACTTGCTCAATCAGATATCTCACTGTTGTTCCACATTCTTGTTCGTGTTAATCATTGTTCTTGTTTTCAAGTCTTCTTGGGTATTTATAGCTAAATTAGCTATTTGCCCATTGTACATCTTTAGAGCTTTAATTATCTTCAGATGATAATTGTCAACTTTGATGGTTTTGTCAGATGAATTTGAATATTTGCATATGATGATCTTCCAACGTCTTCTTTAATCACTGACATGAATTTTGTCTTGAAACTTGTAGCTGCATTTCCTTGACTTTAATTTATCTACTGATAATGTGAACAACTGACTTGTTCCTATTTTATAAGTCAAGTTACTCTGAATCATCCCAGCCTGGTGATTCTTGCTTGAGCATAATTTAATGCCATAGAAAATTGCTTTTGACTTTCCTTAACTTGATCTCAGCTCCAAAGTAACAAGAACCCTTTCATTAATTCTTAGAGTTATTCTCCATGAGTCATTCTCTTGCCATATTAGGAAAATAATATTTTCCTTTTGTAGAATAAATTTATCTTCATGAACTTGGCAGTTGACCTCCTTTGATATTTATGAAAATAGATCATTCTATTTTCTTTCTTGATCACGCCTTAGTTAGCCTCTTCATTGAAATAAACTAGTTAGCCTCTCTCTCAAAATGAATGATATGTTGACATCTTCTTCAATTAGAAGTGTGTAGGTCATCCTCTTCCTTTTATTCGCACATAGTGAGCCTTTATCTACATTAACATAAGGTCAACCTCCCTTTGGAGTTAGCCTCTCCTAGGTTTAATAGTGGATGGTCATCCTCTCTTAATAATAAATTAATACTCAGTATATTCTTTTTCAACTTATGATTCATGGTATGATAAATATTTTAGATAATTATTACTATAAATTAAATTAACATATATAAAATTTTTGTATTTATTTGATTGTTGGAATTTTTAAATACTATAATATACATCATATAGTAATTTGATTGTTGAAATTTTGTTTTTGAATATTATCATGAGAGAAATTTAATTACGTACATTAACATAATATAGTAATATTTTTTAATACAATAATATACATCATATAGTAATTGTTTTTGAATATTATCATGAGAGGAATTTAATTACGTACATTAACATAATATAGTAATTTTTTTTTGAATACTATAATATACATCATATAGTAATTTGATTGTTGGAATTTTTTTTTTGAATATTACATGAAAAGAATTTAATTAATTACATTAACATAATATAGTAATATTTTTTTTGAATACTAAAATATACGGAGTACATCATAGTATAAGGAATACTATAATAGATGTCTGAAATATAATTAAAATAAAAGTAATTTGAATGCTATATATTTCATTAATAAATAAGGAATCCAGGAATGGAATCATAATTTAAATATTTTGTCAATTTTAGCCATAAATAAGGAATGATAAGGAAGGCTATAATTTCTGATAAGAAATTATTATATATTATTATGTTGACCGATTTCAAAATTTTTGGACTAAAATGAGCGGGAAAGCTAGCACTTCTGTTTTAATATATATATAGATTTTAACAATTGTATATATTTAATAATCATACAATTTTTTTTTGAACACTACTCTACAATATTTAATAATCATACAATTAAATAATTATATTAAAGTGTAACAATACTCTATATTCTATTAACAAATAATTAAAGCCTTTTCCTTCTATTATTGAGAGGAATAAATAAATTAAAAAGAGAAAAAAAAAAGCAGTCAAGAATACAATTGGCGACCGTGTATTCAACGTGGGTGAAGTTGTGTATGAACATAGATTCGCAATTTTCAACCAGAGTGGATCCGAGGACAAAGTTGAACTATAACATGTGGAAACTATACTCGTACTACTTTGCAGTGGCCGGGAATTAAAATAATTAAGGTGGTTATATTCGACTTCAATTCTTTCACATTAACTAATATATTAATGGGTAAATGACGCTATCCCTTGAATTGCATGCTTATAATATCTTTTTCTTCTTGAATTATTTATTTCTTGAATTATTTATGTATACATCAAACACCAATTTAGTCATTAAAAATTATTAATTGCAGTAGACTAACAATTACTTTGTAATATAGCAAGGTAAATTGTATAACTTTATCAAACACACAACATTATTTTCTATTATGTATATCACTATAAAAATTCATTACATGATATGAAGATTCAAAGAACAACTCATATAGTTGGGAATGTAAAACACAATTGTATATATATATTGGATCAAATGGGAACAGGCGTCCAGGTAAAACTGTGAATTCATCCTAATGGTTGATCTGAAAATTATTGACAATTATAAAGTAAGAGAATATGGAGAAAAGCACTACAAATTGCACTAAACAACATTGTGATATATTGATAATATCTCAAACTTTAAAATATATCGACCAATTCAACCTTACAAAGTGCACTAATGACATGTTTGGTAGGCTGTAGTTGTAATTCAACTACAACCTAATTCTTTGTGGAGCATAATTACATTTTCTGGTTGAAAAAAATTGCAATTTCCTCCATTTGTGGAATTGAAATTCATAGGGTTGTGCTCCCCTTATGAATAACAATTCGGTGGTGGATGAAAAGGAAAAAAAAAAAAGAAGAAGATGAAATTACAACATTACCCTTGGTGGTGGTGATGATGATGATGATAATTGTTGTTGTTATTATTATCAAGGACATTTTAGTCTTTTCTTTTCAATCTCCATAAATTCTATTATTACATACCAAATTAACAATGTAATTTAAATTCTTTCTACCTTATTCTTATCTCACGTAACTACAATTCCTTTCATCTATAATTTTTTCTTTTCAACCAAACACCTTGTAAACAATAAACAAAGTGCACACAATAATATGTGAAGTGCACCTTCTTGAGTGTACTTCTACATATAATCGAATGCACTTTGTAAAATATTTATCAAAATATCATCACATTATTTTTCATATTTTCTTTCTTTAAAACTGTTGTTCTTCTCTAAATCATTGATTGAGATTGATTCACAGCTTTTAGTCTTTTATGTAGACATTGATTCTAACAATGTTGGTCCCGATTGGGTGGGAAAAGTCTAGAGGGGGGGTGGGGGGTGGGTGAATAGACTTTTCAACAATTTCAAAAATTATAACACTTTGGTAATTTCAACTCTAGGTAGAAAGCATAAAGCAAATAAACAACTTAGAGTTCACAACGGAATAACAGTACGTAAAGTGCTATAAATAATTCAATCAGATATGGAGAGATATATCGCATGCAAAAGCAAACCCAGATGATAAATAAAAAGTGAATAGTAAATGGGTTTGTATGAATCAAGAGGAATTCCTTACTAAAAAGTAAATGTGAATAGTAAGTGAATAGTAAGGAATAGTGCATGAATAGTAAATAAGCTCTAGGAAATTGAAATGCTCAGTACATGCATTTGTGATATGAAGACTTATAATAAAATATGCAATGGAATGCTATGCATGCACATGTATGAATTGCAAGACCCAAATGAATAAATCAGTGAATGGGTTAGTATGAAATATGCATGCAAGAATAAATATGATGCAAGTAAAGTAAAGAGACAGAAAGATTTATAGTGGTTCGGAGATGGTGTAATTCTCCTACTCCACTTTCTTCCTTTCACTCCAAGGAAGATTTTCACTATCTTCAATCACCCAGATACAATAGTGAACTGCCAACCCGGTACTTCCCGAGTGTCTTGCACAAAGCTACACTCAATCTCGAGCGCCTCGCACAAAGCCACGCTCCCGAGCGTTTTGCACCCAGCTACGCTTCTACACCAACCAAGTGTTTTGCACCCAGCTACACTTAGTCTTCCGAGTGTCTCCGCACAAAGCTACACTTCTCCGAGTATGTCGCATAAAGCTATACTCCCGAGCGCCTCGCACCCAGCTACGCTCCCGAGCGTCTCGCACAAAGCTACGCTCCTTCCGAGTGTTTAGCACAAAGCTACACTCCACCGAGTATGTCGCACAAAGCTATACTCAACTAGGATTTTACAAGCCTCACTTGCTACTCTCCCTTCCTCCACTCACAGTAGATATGGGTTTTACAAAGAAGTATTTTTCTTCTTCTCTCTCAGACTTGAATTTTTCTAATAAGCTCAATACTTGCACTCTCAAATATTTTTATTCTCTCTCTTTTGAAATAATAGCTCACTTTTAGCACTCACTCAATTTTTCTTCCTTCAAATGATATCTCAAATTCGTAATCAGATGAGTGATGTAGAGAGGTTAAGAGAGGTGAGAGAGGTGTTTGTCTTCAAGTCTTGCATGGGTATTTATAGCTTGAAGAAACTATCTACCCATTGTAGATCTTCCAATCTTGATCGTCAATTTTGAATCTTGAAATAATTTGCCAACTTGTTCAGAAGCTCTTCATGGCATTTGTCAGGCAATTTTGAATATTGGCATTTGTCATTATTCCTCTTGTAAGAAGCCCATTCATACGATTGCCTTCAACAGATCTTGAATTGAATTTCCTTATCATGGTGGCCTCCAATTTTGACTTTTCAAGTGTGAACACTTGACTTTGCAATTTCTTCTTCTAATATGTCAAGTTGATCTCTCCAAAATATTTCCTTTGGTGACTCTTGCTTGAGCACAAATTATATCACCGAAAAATTCACCGACACTTCCAAGTTGGTCTTCATCATATTAATTCGAATTTTTCTTTCAAAAATTAATTTTGAATTTTTGAATTATTATCCCAAAATTAAATTTAATTTTGGCTCCAATTTCATTCCAAAAATTTAATTTTGGATTGAATTTTTGTTACCAAAAATTAAATTACCACTTAGGAATTTTATCTCCAAGACTGACTTTCCCAAGTAGCCATTCCAGATTGCATTCTGGAAACAGGGTGTCATCCTAATGAGCTTCTAGATTGCATTCTGGAAACAGGGTGTCATCCTGATGAGCTTAGAATAAATTCCACACATATTTTTCTCAAATATTCTTTATTCTCAGAATGACCTTAGTAGCATTTTCTCCTTTTTGAATAAATTAATTCAAACCAGTGTCTCCCTTGTGGTCATCTTCTTTCCCCCGTTGAGTCATCCGTATGTTCTCTAAATAAAATGTTAATCTTGGGTTTCGAATCAATGATCTTTGACTTGTGCTATGCATTCCTATTCCATCCTTTCATTTCATTTTTTGATGACTTTCATAGCATATAGTTAATAAATAACAATATGCTGAGTAAGTCTAATTCTCCTCAATTTCGTATGACTTTGACTTAGACTTGGACTTTGGAGATTGTGCTCTAGACTCAAAAATAAAATAAGGGGACTAATAAAAATAAAATAAGGGGACTAATAAAAATTACAATTTGGTTCTCAAAACTATTACATGTTATTCCTAACAAACAAGAATATGTATATATATATATATATATGTGTGTGTGTGTGTGTGTGTGTGTGTGTGTATTTGCGCAATTAATAGATACTAAGAATTCTCTTATTAAAGAGAAAATTGCACTTTAAATCCTGTTACTATTAGGGTGTGCTTAATTTGAGTACGCGACTTTAAAAAGTACTACGTAACATTTTAATCCTGTAACTATGCAATTTTAACACATTTAGTCCACCCGGCTAAATCGCCGGTCAAATTTGGCCAGAAAAATATAAACTATTTTAAATTATTTATTCATGGGGCAAATCGGTCATTTCATCCTCACCTTCTTCCTTTTCCTCCCTTCTTCATTCTTCTTCTTCTTTCTTCGAGAACAAGCAAATTTCATGTAAGAAAACTAAAAAATGGCAACGAGGCTGGTGGGCACGCCGGAAAAGTCAGTCCGACAGAACACCCAGAACAATCTGACCACAAAGATGCACAAGGACGGCAAGAATAGGGGAGGGACACTGGAAATCCAGTCCGGTAATAGGCTCACCACGCTTGTGCGAGGAAGATGACCGAAAAACCATTCTGGTATTTAAAACTGAGCAAAGTAAGCCTCAACCCAAAACACAACCGCCTCCCAAACACCTAAGGGAGAGAATAGAGAGGAAGAGCCGAATAAATAAGAGATGAAGCTCCAGTGGAAAAACCGGAAAAAAATCCCACTAAAACCCATAGCTAACTAAGAATTTGGTCATGTTAATTTCAACTGCTCTCTGCTTCTATATCTATATTGCGTGTTTGCTACGTGAATGTTCCACTAAATCTAAGACGTAAATTGAGCTGCCTAGTAGAGAAAAGGAAAAATAGTCAATTTAAGTTTTTTAAAAAGGGGAAAATTCACCTCGTGGTAGCAGGGAAGTGTTGCATGCTGGAAAAGCACGTCCAGAGGGGCGGCGAGGAAGCGTACACCTGCCGGACGTCAGAAATCGAGGCCGACAAGAAGCTGATGAAGGACTGGATTGAAACGGAGGAGTGAATTCAGGCCTACAACTCCCTCGAAATCTCCTCCGACACTCTCCTGGAATCGCACTTCACGTAGAAGCTTTACTCAACTCACACGGAATCTCCTCCAGTGTCGACCGGGCCGGATGAATTTTCCTCGGTGCCATTTTTTTTTCGTTTTAGTTAATTTTTTTATGAGTTTGAGATTACTGAATGTATGAAGAAAGTGGAGGTTTGGGTTTTGTTTGAGCACAAGCGAATGAATGAGGTGAACTTTTAACAGATTACTAAATGTATGGCTATAGGTTTTATTTGAGTCGTCTATGCAATCTTATGCAGGGTAACACCGCCTTTCGGGAGAACAAACATGATGAGGTGAATTTTTAATATGTAGATTGACCAATTTGCCCCCATAATTAAATAATTAAATATAGTTTATATTTTTTCGATCAAATTTGGTCGGGTGGACTAAATGTGTTAAAAATTGCATAGTTATAGGATTAAAATGTTACTTTTTAAAGTCGCGTACTTAAATTAAGCAGACCCTAATAATCACAGGATCAAAAGTGCAATTTTCTCGTTATTAAAATACCGAAAGGTATATGTTTGTGCAGTTGTTGTGCGTGTTAGGACTCCTAATATGCTATAGTTCTATTACTGTTATAACTCTCTCTGTAGCTTGTATATAGTTTTCCCTTCCAGCACTCTTACGCCACTGATGAATACAAATCCTAATCCGGTATCAAAGCCAGTCTTTTTTTCTTTCACGGCCACGGATGGATCTGCTGCGGTTTCTTCCGAGCGGACCGTCTCTAATGTGGATGTGCCTTCATTGCCGAATTCCTTGTCTTCGGCTCATCATTTTGTGAGTATTAAGCTCACCAGTAGGAATTTTCTATTTTGGCGCGCTCAGCTCGTTCCGTTTCTTCACGGTCAACGCTTGATGGGATACATTGACGGCACCATTCCTCGCCCGCTGCCGACCGGTGAAGCCTCTTCTGCTGCCACGGCTTTTCCAAATCCAGCGTATGTAGTCTGGTTTCAACAGGACCAAGCAATTCTGTCCATGATAATCTCCTCTTTATCTAAGGAGGTTATGTCGTTAGTGCTCGAAAAGCCCACGTCCATGGCGGCTTGGAAGGGTATTGAACTGGCGTTGGCCTCTACCTCACGCGCTCGTGCAGTTCACCTTCTGGGCCAATTAAAGATGGTGCAGCAGGGTGACGCATCGGTGGCTAATTATCTCGGCCTTGTTAAGGTTCTGCTGGAGGACCTGGTTCTTGCCGATCGCCTGGTCACCGCTGACGAGATGAATATTTACTTTTTCCGCGGCCTGCGTCCGGAGTTCCGTTTGTTCACTGCCTCGTTGTCTTCGCGTGTTGACCTGGTGTCCCTGGAGGAGATGGCGGACCTACTGAGTGCTTAGGAATTTGCGCTTTCTGATGAATTCTCGCTGGCGGTTGGGACTGTTGCCCCGGTGGTTCATGCAGCTGCTCGGCGTGGTGTTGGGCGTTCGGGTCGTCGCGGTGGACAGCAATGGCGTGGTTGCTTCCATCGTGGTGGCCCTGGTTCCTCGCCGTCGTCTGGTTCACACGGGCAGCAGTGGCGCTGCGGTACTAGTTCGTCGCAGCAGGTAGGGCAGTCGCGTGGTGGTCGTGGC
>NXFB01001440.1:0-11947 GCA_002525835.2 Ipomoea batatas
GATGCCACTGGATGCCGTCCTCTGCTTCGGTGTCTCCAGCCAACACGAAAGCTTCCAGCCTATTCAAAATATCCAACGGAAGTAAATCTTGCAACAACTCCCACTTCCAACCCCTACCTTCCTCCCAATACTCACTGACCGGAGCATAAAGTTGAGGGAGGCTAATGGGGGTTATCAGCATGTGATGAAGCGGGTAAGGGACAATCCACTTATCCATCCAGAACCTTGTTGCTGCCCCGTTGCGCACTGACTTGACCGTATATGCATCGAGAAAGGGGAAAGCCGCAACTATGCCCTTCCAAAGTGGTGAGCATGACGAAGTCCGATCAGTCCTATACTTCCCAGCTAAAATTCTAGTCCACAAGGAGCTTTTCTCTTGGTGAAAACGCCATCCGAGTTTGACCATGAAAGCCATGTTAAAATCCTGCAGTTTACGTAAACCAAGCCCCCCATCGGATTTTGACCTGGTAACAACATCCCAGTGAACGAGATGCAAATGGTGTGTCTGATTGTCATGTCCGTCATTGCCCCAAATAAACCTACGTATGCTCTTTTCAATAGACTGACAAACACCTTTAGGTAGCACCATCGTCTGCATGGTGTAAGAGGGGATTGCGTTAAGCACAGTTTTAGCAAGAGTAATTCTCCCTGCAAGCGAAAGAGTCTTTGCTCGCCAGCCATCCAATCGACCATTAATTCTGTCTATTAACGTCCCAAAAGATTTGCATGTTACTCTCCCATGAATAGAGGGCACTCCGAGATATCGACCTAAATCGCCTGTTTGCGCAATACCCAACTTATAAGAGATCTCCATAGCAGAATGTGGATCCGTATTATTTGAAAAATAAACCATGGATTTTGCATGACTAATTCTCTGGCCCGACGCAGCGCAGAAACGAGACAAACACTCTGTAATGATTTCCACCTGCTCAACAGAAGCCTCCGCAAACAAAACCATGTCGTCGGCGAAGCATAAATGTGAAAGAACTGGACATTCTGGCGCAAGCTTGATCCCTTTCCACCTCCCTGATTGAACCTTCGATTCGATCAGCTGGCTTAGCTTTTCTAAAGCCATGACAAAGATAGCCGGAGACATCGGGTCACCTTGGCGTAGTCCTCGCTTTGGACAAAACTGGGGTAACCTTTCACCATTCCAATTAACCGACAGGCGCGGTGATCGAATGCATTCCATAATCAACCGGGTACGGGTAGACTTTGATTTTTATTTATTTTTTTACGGGTATAATAATATTATTTATTAAAAAGAATTAAAAACTCAATTTTTTTTTAAAAAAAAACGTAAAATAACAGGTTTTCCACCGAAAACTTGTATTGTGTCCGCCGGTTTCCGTCAGTTTTCCACATCTTGGTCCATTTTTTTTTATCATGGGTGATATAGGATATGGGTTGGTTTTGGTCGAGAACATGCAGAGCAGTTATTTTGGCGATTCTGGAAAATGACTTACGTAAAAAAATTATGTAAGTCATTTTTTGGAAAAATGAACTGATTTTCCATGGTCAACAAAAAACATTTTCCGATGATCGCATTTTCCGGACGTTTCCAAACACCGAAAACTCAGAAAACATTTTCCGGAAGTCATTTTACATGTTACGAAACACACCCTAAGGTTTATAAGGCATTACGAATTTTGAATCGAAACAATAATGTACAGAATTTATACTCGTAAGGTACATAATTTCATAACACAAAATATAAAAAATCATAACGCAAGATAGATACACATGTTATATATTTACTTCTTTTTAACTCTGATTTGGTACATAATTTGTGTACACAAACACATAATTTCATAACACAAGACACAAAAATTCATAACATAATACACAATTACTAATTTATTTTAGGTACAAAATTTATGCTCTTAAGATATAGAATTTCATAACACAAGACACAAATTAAAAACTTACATAAGACAACGTACACATGCACTAGGGTTTGTTGTACACTATGCACCATGATCCTTGGTAAGTTGGGGCAATTTATATCGTGCACCACGGTGCACAGTGCATTGTGCACCCCGTACCAAAATGTTAGGATATGAGTTATGTGTATTCTAGGTAATCGTTCTGTGTATTCCAGGCAGTCATTCTGTGTATTCTAGGCAACTGTTCTGTGTATTCATGTTAGTAACACATGTTGTGATGTGTTTGTGCATTCGAATGTTTATGAGAATGAGTTATGTGTATTTTGTGTCAATATTCCGTGTATTCATGTTATTAACACAAGTTGTGATGTTTTTGTGCATTCGAATGTTAGGAGGATGAGTTCTGTGTATTTTGTGTCAATATTCTGTGTATTCTAGGTAAATGTTATGTGTATTCTATGCAAACGTTCTGTGTATTTCAGATAAGGATTATGTGTATTATAGATAATGAATTCCCTTGAGTCATTCGCGTCCGCGTCCACTAACATCAAAACAACATCGTTTCGGACCAGGGTCCACATAGTGGACTGTGGACCCTGGTCCACGATATAACGATTGGTAAGTTGGTATAAGGATTCACTTGTAGTGAGCCCAGTTTGTACAATGGATTTGCTTATATGGGCTTTATACAGCTAAGCGCCTAAGCCGCCGAGCTGGAGGAGTTGTGAGGGGTGTTAAAGAAATGTGGGATGGAGGATGATAAAACAAATAAAGGAGTGTTTGGCAAATGGCTGATAGTTGGTAGCTGGGTAGCTGATCAAGTTAGCTGGTAGTTAATAGCTGATTGTGATATAGCTGATTGTGATAGCTAGTTTGACCAACTGATTGTATTATCTAGTTATAAAAACTGTTTGGTAAATTAGCTGTTTATTATTAGCTTATTGCATGTAAAATGACATATAAGGGTACGAGTATATTGTGCTATTTTAAGATTTTTTTAAAAAGTTATGTTAAGTTTTAAATATGACAAAATATGTATTATTATTATTAAAATTATTATTATTATTTTTTGAAAAAAAAATTATTATTATTATTATTATTAATATTTTTATTATTCCCTAAACGACTAAACATCACAAGCCACACAACCCCCTTGAATTATTTTAATAATAATACCCAAACCCATAGCCCATTTACCATACAAATCCCTACCCATTTCTTCTCCCTTAATCCCCTAAATCAAAGCAAAGTTCCTCTTCTCTAAGGGTCTATTTATAAAGAAGAAAAATGACTTATGGAAAATGTTTTCTGGAAAATGAGTTATTTTCCGGAAAATATCTTCATTTTCAGTGTTTGGATGAATTATGAAAAACTGTCTTTGTGTATTTAGTTCATTTTCCAGAAAATGAATAACAAAATAATTTTTTTTAAAGCGAAAAAAATCACAACAACAAAAAAAAATCACAACAAATTAACCAAAAAAAAATTTATCAGAAAAAAAAACAATCGCGGCAACTGGTTTCGAAACCAAAGCAGACGAGGGGGCTCCAGAAGACAACGCAAATGAGAAGGGTAAAGTTCCAGAAAATGACCCCATTTTCCGTTGACTGAAGCCTTATTTTCCTTTGACCCCATTTTCCCTCACTTGCCAAACACTGAAAACCTGGAAAATGATTCCAATAAATCATTTTCCGAGTTTCCAAACACAACCTAAATTAGACGCAGAGATGGCGAGAAGCAAGAAGAAAAATGGAGAATCAGAAGCGAAGAATAATGGGCAAGAAAAACAACAAGAATCAGATGGCAGCCTGGATGAAGATGACTCTGGTTATTCTTTTTCATTGTGGGTATTTTTTTACTTTTAATTTGTGAACTAAAAAATATAACTTGTATGGTATGACTTTTGAGGATGAAGATGACTTCTGTGATGAGTTGATAGTCTTTTTCATTATTATTATTAATATTATTATTATTATTATTATTATTATTATTATTATTATTATTATTATTATTATTATTTGTTGGTCCCGATTGGGTGGTGAAAAGTCTAGAGGGGGGGGAATAGACTTTTCAAACAAATTAAANACTTTTCCCACCCTATCGGGACCAACAGACATCCATGCGCAAGTGAGCCAAAATATAGCAAGACGGAATGGACAAGTGGCTCGACAAGTCAATAAGGGGCGTCGGAAGGTTGTGTTCAACCCTGGAGATTGGGTTCGGTTACATTTACGGAAGAGTCGGTTTCCAGCTCAACGGCGGAGCAAGCTGATGCCACGAGTAGATGTGCCTTTTCAAGTAGTCTCCCGGATTAATGATAACGCCTACAAGTTGGCCTTGCCACGTGAGTATGGCGTTAATATGTCTTTCAATGTTTCTGATCTCTCTCCATTTCATGCAGATGAGGCAGATTCGGGGACGAATCCTTCAATGGAAGGGGGAGATGTTGAGGATAGCAACGATCTATTACGAGTCATAGATGGTCCATTGACAAGGGCAAGGGCTAAACAATTACAAGATACCGTTGGAGGGCTGATTAGTGCTCGTTGGGATATGGATCAATCTAATGGGGTCAAGGAGTAGCTGGTTAATTTAATTGGAATCCAATCGGAGCACAATTAATTTAGTCCGACCGTGCTGATTACGTGGATAGTAAATAAATTGATTGGGTTATCTATTAGTTTTCAAATAATAAGTAGCATATTATTTCTTTTTATAACAAGTGGCCTAGAATTATTTTGTTATTTGTTTGCTAGTTAGATTTTAGTGCCAAGTTGAATTTCAAGTTGTCTATGTCCTAGTCTTTAGGCTAGAGGAGTGCTAGGGAGTTATATAACCCCTATATAACCCTTATTTTCTTTGTAAAGAGGGCATCAGATTTGAGCAATAGCAAACAGGAGCACTACTTGTGCCTTGCCTTCTTTCTTGAGTTCTTCAAGACTTTTTGACTTATCAAGGATTGTTTTCTTCCTTGTGGCGTCTTCCTTTTTTCATATCACCTTCACACCAGGTGTGGGCGAATCTCCACAAAAGTAAACATCAAAACCCTTCCAACAACATCACAACCCTACACTTCCTAGACATTCCAACTCCATTCTACTAGGCACGAACACGCCTAAGGCTACAAAACTCTATATCCAGCTCGAGGTTCACATCAAGCTGACATCCAAATTTCTGAAAACTTAATGGATGTTCAAGTTGAGTTTCCAGATGAAATTCTAGACAATCTTGAAGAAGAACATGCTCTATCAACAAAAAGAAGAAAATTGGTGATCTCTGAAACATCTGAGACTAGTGAACGAGAAAATGATGATGATTTGAACATGGAAGTACCAACCGAAGAGGAGGGGCAAATGCAATTGGTTACTGTTCCCATTCAACAGAAACAAACAGAATTTGAAAAAGGAATTCTTGATCTGAAGAAAGGTCTAAGTTCAGGAAACAATGAAGATAAAGATAATCGGCTGAGCTCCCTATTTCTCAAAGTTGATGAATGTCAGGAAGAAATTAGCACAAAGTTTGCAAAAGTGATTGAACTCAAAGGAGATATTAGAGAAGCACATGAGAATATATTCAAACAATTGACAAGTTTGAATGATCAACAAAAAGACATAACCAAAGTATTGAAATATTCTGCTGAGAAGAGTGAGAAAAAGTGGGATGAAAAAGCTTCTAAGTTGGTGACAACTCTGCATAAATTTATAGTTGAGCAAAATAAGGGGCTACTCAATGTAATTCATCAGCAACAGAACCAGATTACTGATCTTCACAATGAGTTGTCATCTTTGAGAAGAGAAAATGCTGCAACCTCTGCCAAAGTGAACAACATTGAAGCCAAAGTTACCAAGATTGATGGCAATGTTGATTTGTTGGTTGATTATGCCAAAAAGGGGGAAGAGAGCAGTCATTTGGCTCTAAGTCCCTCATTTGCTCACATAGAAAGCTCAATGGGAAGAGGTAGAGGTAGAGGAAGAGGAAGATCCAGTGGTGTTAGTGGTTTTTCTCAATTTGCAGGTACCACAGGTCCAAAATTTGGTGTCATTGACTACTTCAGAGAAGAACAACCCAAATACACCTTGAATAATGCACCTCTTTTAATCAAGAAGCAGCCTAAGAAGGATCAAGTTGCTTGGGTAGCAAATCAGAATAGGATACTTGAAGAAGAATTGAAAAAGGGTCCTGAAGTCCCAAGAAGGAAAATGATTTATCTGTCTGATGAAGTTAATATGATGAAAGAACTAATGAATTATACAGGTCATGAAGGCAAGCACTTGGATGGAGGAAGGAGTTTTTCAGAATGTATCAAATGGTTTCGTGAACGAGTGCTGTCAGGAGAATCCATTTAGGAAGCCTATGGAAACTACCTTTCAGGTCAAGTTCAAGCCAAGTACAAAAATGCCAAGTTTGAAGGAAATTTCAGAGACTTGAGGGATCATATCAACAGAAGGATTGAAGAAGAAGCAAATGGCAAAAAGAAAAGTTGATTTTGGTAATGTAATTTGTTTTTCAACTACTTTTGTGAAATATTTCCTATGACTCTGGTTTAGCCCTTAAATTAGCCCTTATTAGATCTTTTGCCCTTATTAAATATGAAGAAGGAGGTCACAATTTCTTATACAAAGGCCACGGTTGAAGCACAAGGGATTAAAGATAAATTAAAGCAAAGGATTTAACATAAATCCTAAGTTTCTGATAAGGGCTAATTTAAAGCATAAACCAGAGTCATAGGAAATATTTCACAAAATTAGGAAGACATGGACATTAAATGCCATGCAAACCTAATATGAAAGTCTAGGGAATTTTTTGATGATATAGCCTCTCCTAGATAAAATAGAACCTGCATAATCTTGAAGAAACTTATAATAAACTTGGAAAATAAAATTCTCTTTCAGAAATTGATATAGATATTTTTAAAGATATTAAAGAAAAATATTATATCAGATTAAAGAGAAAATTAAACTTTTATCATAAAGGATTTACTCACATATTTTATGAAGATTAAGATATTTTAAAGTTTATGCCCTACGGTTGAAACAAATAATAGAGAAATATATATGCATGTATCATGAACAAGTTAAGCAAGAATTAACATTCAAGATTAATTCTAAGAGTCACAAGATATGATCATTTAAAAAAAATTAGGAAAGAATTATTCTATAAGCAAGATTATAAAATATTTATGCAAAGAAGAGTATTTCCTAAAATATTTTTCATGCATATATTTCAAGAATACTTGTCAATAAAATATTCTATAGATAAATAAAATTTTTAAAGAAAATATTTCAAGAATTACAGAATATTTCAAGACATTATTTTCTAAAAAAAAACTTCTCCTTTAACTCTAACTACCTTCAACCGTGCCTAAAAGTGTGGCCTAAAACCGTGCCTAGAGAGTGGGGGTTACGGTTTTAGAAAACTAGATTCAATCTCATCCTCCAACTGAGGGCTATAAATTAGGCTTAATAGAGAACCTCAACCTCCCATGCATGCAAATAGATATATACGTGAATCCTATATGCAAGTTTTTTTTTTTAAAAACAAAATTTCATGCTCATATACGAAGAAATATAGATAAATATACAAGCAAAATTTAATCCTAGATTCACACAATAATTAATTTCAAGACAGAAAGATTGAACAAATTTGTCACATAAGCAGTGTTATCAAATTTTGTGTAGTTCAAGGATTGTGGAATAATTATAACACATAGTATGCATTAAAATCATATAGCAATTAATCAATCATAGAATAAAGATTAAAATACTTAGCTCAATTCAATCATGCCCATCTCGTGCCTTAAAGTTGCAAATCTTGTTTCGCACAGAGGCTTTGTAAGGATATCGACAATTTGATTTTCAGTAGGGATGTATTCAATCTTTAAATCCTTCTTTTCAGCATGATCTCGAATAAAATGATGTCGAATGTCGATGTGTTTTGTTCTTGAGTGAAGCACTGGATTTTGTGTAATTGCAATAGCACTAGTATTGTCATAGAAAATACTAATGTCTGCGCAATTGATTCCATAATCTTTCAATTGTTGCTTCATCCATAGGATTTGTGCACAACAACTCCCCGCAACTATATATTCGGCCTCGGCGGTACTGGTTGCTATTGAATTTTGCTTTTTGCTGAACCAAGATACAAGCCTTCCCCCTAAGAACTGGCATGTTCCGGAGGTGCTTTTTCTATCTATCTTGCATCCTGCAAAATCAGCATCTGAAAAACCAGTTAGAGTAAAGTCAGTACCTTTAGGATACCATAATCCAACATTGATTGTGCCTTCAAGTATCTTATGATTTTCTTTGTAGCAGTGAGATGACTCTCTTTTGGATTTGATTGAGATCTTGCACACACTCCCACGACATAAGATATGTCTGGCCTGCTTGCAGTGAGATATAGGAGTGAACCAATCATTCCCCTATATTTTGTTTGATCGACATTCTTTCCATCTTCATCTTTGTCTATCCTCAATGCTGTACTCATTGGTATTTTTACTGAAGATTTTCCATCAATGCCAAATTTCTTGATTAGATCTTTAGTGTACTTAGCTTGATTTATGAATATTCCTTCTTTCAATTGTTTGACTTGTAAGCCCAAGAAATAATTTAATTCACCCATCATGCTCATCTCAAACCTGTTCTGTATAAGCTTGGAGAACTTTTCACACAAAGAATTATTAGTACTACCAAATATAATATCATCAACGTAAATTTGTACTAATAAAATGTGATCTCCTTCTTGAATTCTAAATAAAGTTTTATCAACAAGGCCTTTGGTGAAGCCACAACTAATTAAGAACATTGATAGGGTGTCGTACCAAGCTCTAGGTGCTTGTTTTAACCCATACAATGCCTTCTTTAGTTTATAGACTTTATCACCTTCGCCTTTTACCTTGAAACCTGGGGGTTGTTCAACATAAACTTCTTCCTCGAGTAATCCATTTAAGAATGCACTTTTGACGTCCATTTGGTAGATTGTGAAGTTTTTGAATGCAGCGTAAGCAAGGAAGATTCTTATTGCTTCAAGTCTTGCAACCGGGGCAAAGGTCTCATCAAAATTGATTCCTTCTTCTTGTGAGTACCCCTTTGCTACTAGCCTTGCTTTATTCCTAACAATCACGCCGTCTTCATTTGCTTTGTTCCTAAAGACCCACTTTGTACCAACAACATTATGACTCTTTGGTCTCGGAACAAGCTCCCAAACGTCATTTCTTTGGAATTGATTGAGCTCTTCTTGCATAGCATCTATCCAGCTTGGATCGCTTAGAGCTTCGTCTATCTCCTTAGGTTCAATTTGTGACAAGAAACAAGTGTATAAGGCGTCCTTTGTTGCAGATCTTGTCTTTACGCCATCTCGCACATTTCCAATGACTTGTTCTAGAGGGTGATCCCTTAACCATCTTAGATCTGGCTCAAAGGTGTTTGAGCTTCTCATGGTGTTGGCTGGTTGTGTGCTTGTGGTTGGTAGATCTTCGACTCTTTCATTAGTTTCGACCTCATTTCCAGCTTCACATGTATTTCCATCATTAATTTCACCTCCAACTTCATTTCTTTCTAATGTGTGGTGGATGGGATTTTCTAGAGAATTAATTTCTAGCTCATGTAATCCCTGCAAAATATCATCTCCACACAATTCATTAGTATCACAAAAATCAATTTGACTTTCATTACCGTCATTCATAACTTGCGTAACATTTTTGGCAATGTCTTTCTCATCAAATACGACATGTATAGATTCTTCTACTACCATTGTCCTTTTATTCAAAATTCTGAATGCTTTGCTGGTAGTCGAATAACCTAAGAAGATTCCTTCATCTGCACGCTCATCAAAAGTTCTTAGATGCATTTTATCATTAACATGAATAAAACATTTGCAACCAAAAGAATGAAAGTAACTAATATTAGGTTTTCTCCCTTTCCAAAGTTCGTATGGCGTCTTGCTGTACTGCTTGTGGATCATGCTTCTATTTTGAGTATAGCAAGCAGTGTTAATAGCTTCCGCCCAATAACGTTTAGGGAGTGTGGCTGCCGAAATCATTACACGTGCAGCTTCTTTGAGTGTTCGGTTTCTTCTCTCAGCTACACCATTTTGCTGAGGTATTCTTGCGGCAGACAATTGGTGAGAGATTCCTTGTGAATTGCAGAATGATTGAATTATGTTGTTCACAAACTTGGTTCCTCGATCAGTTCGGATTTTTGATATTTGCATTTCTTTCTCATTTTGAAGTTGCTTTAATAGCTTTGGCAATGCTTGCTTAACTTCATTCTTCTTCTTGAGAAATGTAGTCCAAGTGTACCTAGAAAAATCATCAACAACAACAAGAGTATATTTCTTACCACTTACTGGATCAACTGGACCGAATAGATCCATGTGAAGTAGGCTTAGTGGTCTTGAGGTTGACTCATGTGTCTTTGACTTGAATGATGATTTTATTTGCTTTCCCTTTTGACATGCATCACATACTTGGTCCTTTTTATAGACTATGTCTGGTAAACCTTCTACAAGGTTTTTCCTTGCAAGTTGATTAATAGTCTTGAAGTTTAAGTGGTTGAGCTTCCTGTGCCATTCCCAACTAGTCACGTTTGAGTTGTTTGCAACTAGGCATACTGAGCTTTTGGCAGTGTTCCAGTCTACAATGTACATATTCTTTTTTCTTGTTCCTGTAAGTACTACTTCATTTGTAGACTCATCTTTGACTTGACATTTGTCTTTACAAAATTCTACAAGGTAGCCTTTGTCGCAAAATTGACCGGTGCTCAGCAAGTTGAATTTTAATCCTTCGACATAGGAAACATCTTCTATTTTCAAATCATTCTTGATAATTGTTCCTACTCCTTTGGTGATGCCATGATTTCCATTTCCACCAAAAATGACTTTTGGTTCTTTGACTTCCTTGAGTTGTACTAGGTTGGATTTTTCTCCGGTCATATGCCGTGAACATCCACTGTCAAAGTACCAAGTATCCTACAAAAAAGATTAGTTCATTTTAGGTACCCACACTTGTTTGGGTCCTTCACTGTTAGTAATTTTTGGTAGCCAAATCCACCTAGATCCCATTAATCCAAGAGTAGGTGGTTTGTAACCATTGAGAACTTTATAGTTATAATAAATCCGTGAAAATGGTTTTGGTGTCTGGTTTTGAAAATTCATTTTGTTGTTTGGCACCCGGGAAGTAGATTGTTGTTTAAGCCTGTGGAAGTTGGTAAGTCTAGTCTTGTTCCATGGTTTGGCTTCATACAACCAATCTTGCTCGGTGGGATAAAGTCTCCCAGCCCCATTCTTAGAAAAACTTCCCTTTTTTCTATGGGTTCTTTGTGCACTAGACTCATTGGTCTCATGTTGAGAAACAAACTTATGCACTTTAAGTGTTTTCTGCTTTGGCGGAGTAATATTATTATGTTTTGCCTTTGCAGTACTTTTTGTGGCATTAGTTTGGTAACCAATGCCTCGTCTCATTGTGTTATCCTGACTTTTAACAAATTTTACTTCTGGAACTTTATTGATTAAAGTAGTAGTAGAATTAGTCAGGTTTTCAGGGGTTTTAGAACATATAGGGGGTGTTTGGTAATTGGTTGGTAGCTGGTAGCTGATAGCTGGTTAATTTAACTGGTAATCGATAGCTGATTGTGTTAGCTAGTTTGACCAGCTGGTAGTATTAGCTGGTTATAGAATGGTGTTTGGTAAATTAGCTGATAGCTGATATCTGATTACATGTAAAATTATCTTTAAGGGTATGAATGTATTATGTTATTTTAACTAATAATAATAATAATAATAATAATAATAATAATAATAATAATAATAGTAATAATAATTTTAATCTTTATTAATGATTCTACAAGGTTTTACAAGGCTAAAATTGTCAGTTAATAAATATACTCTATCAGCTACTCAAAAACGTTGCTCATCCTAGCTTTTCATTTTTTGGCTGATTGGTTCAATAAGCCAAATCCAATCAGCCATTTACCAAACACTTATAAACAGCTTATTGACCGGTCAATCAGCTAATTTTAGTCAAATCAGCTAAATTTTGGCTGATAAGCTAGCAACCAAACACCCCC